>RJWH01001423.1:0-271708 GCA_004363575.1 Solenodon paradoxus | reverse complement strand
TCTAACAGGGATACTACAAGAAAAACAAAACAAAATAGGGGAAATTCTCACTTAGGAACAGAAGGGAGGACCTCATCAATTAAAGAAAGATGTTTTCTTTAATGTCTTTTAAAAATAACAAAAAAGCTTAAGTCCCAACAAGGGAAATTTCTCAGAAAGAATCAGAACTTTCCAGGTGTCTGGGATTTTTGAAATATGTCTCTTTCAGGGGACTTCCAGATTCGTGTTTCCATTGTCCCCTCGAATAGAAACAAACCATGGCAAAAAAAAAAAAAATTCAAGTAACTTTTATTGAGAAAGTTGCATGCTTGTGAACTTAAATGATTCATGTCTTTGATAAGAACCTAGACAGCTCTTCACTAACATGATGCCAAGTACGTATTTCCAGGTAGTGAGCTATTTATTTAGTCTTTCCCCTCCTTTATATCAAGGTTGGAGAGTGACTGGTTTTTAATTGTTACGAATATTTCACTTATTTTACCGCTTTTTTGTTATTTGTATTTTAGGTAAATAAATGGTCAGAATCATGTTGCCCCTCCCCCTGCCCCGCGAGCAATCACGCGCAAGGGTTTTTGGGGATTGTAGTTCCCAGGTTTACCTGCGCATGCGCTATGCTCCCTTGTGCGCGCTTTGGGCGAACTTGTTGCGGCGCTCAGGTGAGTCGCGCCGTGTCGCCGGGGATGGCGGGGTGTACGGTGTTCCGTTATGACACGACCTTCGACTGGAGCAGGAGGAGTTGGAAGCCGTGGCTGGCCCGGCCTTCTTGGCGGGGAGGGCCGTGAAGGGCTCCTGGCCGGGACGGGACGGGGCGGGAGAGCTGGGGCTCGGCTTGGAGGGAACCCCGGGTTTAGGGGACGTCGACTCAGCGTCGCGTCTACAGGTTTCGGGATAATAACTTGCGCTGACCCATCCCGAGTCGGAGGTTGATGCTGGTCCTGGGACGTGTATCTCTGGACTCAGGTGGGGCAGAGGCGTTGGCTCATGTTTGGGGGCTCGGCGTCCGGACTGGGGAGACGTATTTGGCTCAAGTTCAACCCCGAGTATGCGGGACAGCTTGGGCTGTTATCCCGGTTGGACGGGGCGGTTTCTGGCTCAGCACCCCTAGGGATTTTTGTCGTTTGGGGGTCGGGGTGGGTGGGGCGCGGGGCTGACCCCAGTGGGACATTCTTGACTTTGGGTGGAGGTCTGGCCTCTAGAAATAGGGAGACAACTCAGACTGTGTGCATCCCCTCTCTCTGGTAATAAAATTGGAGTTAGGTCTCTGAATACATTTTGAAAAGAACTACCCCAAATAATTAACTCCCCCCCTTTACTTTGAAGACAAACTTTGAAGATTATAAAACACAACAAATTGTAAATGTCAACACTGACTCTACAGTTGATTAAAATTAGAGAATTAACGTTAATTTTTTAGTTGTAATATTCGCATTTTATAATGCGCTTCGTATCTTCTAGAGCTACATGATGAAGTATTTATGAATTAAATGATATATCTTGGATTTGTTTTAAAATTGTATTTGAGGGCATGGGGAGTGGGTCGGGCTGTAGTTGACACAAGAATGACCGTGTGTTGGTTATTATTTAAGCTCCTGAAATCAGTACCTGGAGATTCATTGTGCTCTGAATTGTTGATTAACATGTGTCTTTGAAGCAGTTTGGGGGGTTGTTTTTTGTTTTTATTTTTTTAATTAAACTAGGAGGTCCCTGAGGCATTAGAGAGGTTGGATTTTTTTCCCTTAGTTCCACATAATTGGTGTATGTGGTGGGGAGACCTTGCGGATTCTGCCTGAGACTAGACCCCTATGATCTGGGAATTCTTTTAACCAAATTCCTTAGCTTCTTTCTTAATGCAGTAGATTCATATGTATTTTTTATAACTTTCGTTTCTTGTAAATGGGATAATTTTTTCTTGTGTATCAGTAAATATAGGTGTGTTTCAACGTCTCAGACCTAAGAAGTTCAGAAGCGAGCCTCTGGCCCTGCCCTACACAGCCGGCTCCTCCCGGTCTCCCCATCACTGTAATTGGCAGTTCCATGCTTCCAGTCATGGAGGCCAGAGCCTCCCCTCTGCCCTTTCCCACCCCACATGCCGGTGAACAGCAGACGCCATTGACTGTGCTTTTATAAACCCAGATCCCATCAGCTTTCACTACCTCTACACCATCATTCTAGCTGAGATTATCATGACACCCTCCTAGCTGATCTCCCTGTGCCCACTCTTGCCACACGCAGCCAGAGCAGCCCTCTTAACACCTGAGTTCAGTCAGGTCAGTCTGCTGGTCACAATTCCCCCATCTGCCGAGAGTGACAACCAAGTCCTTCAGAATGGTCTGGAAGACCATATACGGTCTGACTGCCAGTCCCAATTCATTTCCTCCTGAGCATTCCTTTGTTCTCTCCACTTTGCTTCTGCCTCAGGGTCTTTGCTCTGGCAGTTACCTCTGTCGAGAACACTTTTTGGTAATTTTCTAACCCTTAGTTAGGTCTTTACTCACCTGTCACCATCAGTAGGAAGGATCCTTGAGAATCCCACTTTCTAGAATGAAATAAGGACTCACAAACAGGCCGACAATCTGGGGAAAAAAAAAAAAAAAAAAAAGGAGAAATTTTAATGTAAAGAGCAAGAGGGCCCCAGGAGCTCTCCTGGTGAGGAGCCCACCTGTTGACAAGGGCATTGGCTTTATATTAAGTTCAGGGCTCTGGGAGGTGGGAACAGGGGAGGTACAAGGTGCTGTGGTAATATTTTCTGGGGCTAGGTGGAAAATTCTGGGCAAAAGGGTGCCACCTCTTTTCACATCATTTATGATCAATGTCAGATCTGTCATGGCGGAAAAGTTGGTATTTTAATGAGAAAGGGTCACTTAATGAACAAACTCAATGAAATCCCACAGCTGCACTAGGAAGTCGTTCTCAGTATCCTGTCTTGTACAAATAAAGTAACAGGCACACAGACAGTTTCAAAGCCAAGCCTTGAACCCAGGCTGTCTGGTTTCATTCTTAACAGAGAGACTGTGCTGCATTTTTTCCTGGTCAGCACTCAGTGCACGTGCCGTACGTGGACACTTTTCTGTGTGCTTTTGATCTCACAACCTGACCTTTTCAGTCTAAGAATTAAGACTGACAAAGGCCCAGACATCTTCATTTGTTTATTTGCCACCTGTTGCTTAACTTGCCACGTGTACATGAAAAATACAGTTTCCCTTCACAAGGAGCATGTGTACAGGAGAGGAAGCAGAAGTAACCAGAAAAATTGCAGTGAGACCTCTTAAAATGGATGTCTGTACAAGACCCAGTGATCTGACCACAGAACAATGATCCCCATGAGTGGGATACAGAAACGTAGTTAGAAAAGCCCTCCCATAGTTGGGGACACTTGAAATGGCCAGCATTAGGTTTCTGTACCCACCATGTCTCACTGGTGTTAGAGATTTAGATGGGCTTTCTCAGGGCAGGGCTGCAGCGTACGGTTGCACAGGTGGGTACTGCACAAGAAGACCACATCTAAGGTGTGCTATTCACATTATAGCATACACACACCTTTTTTCAGCAGATAGCAGTCGAATCAGTATAATAACTTTCCAACAGGTGGAAGAAAGGGGAGAGATGCATTTTTCTAATTTCTCCAAAGACGTTATAGTGGACTAAAGACAGCCTGGTCTGTTTCTGGCACAGGCCTTCAGTGCTGAAGCTCATTTCAGAGTCCTTTAACTCAGATTTCACAGATGACAGACTCACAAATCTTGACATGATCATCTGACATCCACACACACAGAAGAAATGGCCTTAACCTGTTCTCCCAGATGATTATAGATGCTAAGTAGATCTGGCAGAGTTCACATTCATCTCTCTCTCTGTTCTGCGGCCTCTAGAACTTCTGGAAAAAAGAACCAGGAATCTGGAAGCAGGGTTTGGGGGAGAAGGCGGAGTACAGATTTCTGCTTGCGTTTCTGGACCATTGCAGTCCCGAATCCAGCTGCAGCTTTTCCCCTCGGCTCTCTTCCCCTCAGGAAGTTGATCAGGACACCTGGCCTCTTTCTGCTGTGACTCAGATCAGAGTGATCAAGTGAGTGAACGGAGGCCTGTGTGGGAGAGAGCTGCGTGGTCTCCAGCAGGCTGTGGGCAAACAGGGCATTGAGGCGTCTTGTTGGAGCTTCTTTGTCCCCACCTCCACTTCCCGGTTGAGAGTGGAAAGTGGAGGGAGAGTGGGTTGGAGGGTCTACCGTGTGTTACTGTGTATGATGTGTACTCATAGCTTTTGGCCCAAAGTTTCAGAAAAAAACTTTTGTTTTAATCTTTTAATGCAATTTTTTATTTGCTTATATTTAGGTACTTGTTTTTGTATTATAAAAGTATTTTAGCTTTTTTTTTTTGGTACAAGAAATTTTATGTAACAGATGATTACACAACAAGAACAGATGCAAGGTAAAGAAATAAAAGAATTAAAAACATATTTACAGATAAGGAATTAGTACTACCTATGTGTAATGCTCATCCTTATTTTTCCCTCACAAATGTGGACCAAAAAAGTACACATTATACACAGCAAAATATGCCAGTCCTTCAATTCTGTCTCTGCACTGTTGTCACAGGCTAGCTACATTTCTCAGTCAAAAGTCCCAGTTTCTCTCAGGGCCCTTTCCACACAGCTCTCTCAGTTCCAGCCTCCAGTCATTGTTCCTTCCCCTTGTCCCGTCAGGCCCATGTCCAGGTCCAGGTGTGTTAATGACACCTCTGTCACTTCTCAGAGTACTGCTGTACCCCTGCTAGTTCCTGTACATCCGACCAACCCCATCGTGAGAAGTATGTTTATTAAACTCCCCTCAAGCCTGAGCCTTCCTGTCAGGACTCTGGCTTGCTAAAGGACAGGCAGGCATGAAATAGCAATTAGGAAATCAAGCCTCCTTCCTCCCGTGTGGATGCCTGTGTGTATCTGTGCGCCTAACAACTGTTCCATTTTTTACTTTTAGGAGAGAATAGATGCTGGAAGATAAAAGGCTGCTTGTGTCTTTGCACAGACACACAGTTCTCAGAGCCGATTCTGTTTATGCATGCCTTTGTCGAGAACAAAAACATGGATGACTGCTTGATAACGGCAAGTAAGCAGATCAAGGATGAAGCGTTGGCCTGGTTGTTTTTTCAGGATGTGTAGCTGTTTGACAGAAGGGAGGCGGTTTCCTGGTAGGGTTTGACGGCTGCAAAACTGTAAAACTGTGCTGAGTGGCTGAACGAGTCTTCAGGGGAGTCTGGAATAGGGGGTGACTGACGCTCTCTCTTAAAGGCAGGAAAGTCAGGACTTACCAAAAAGACCTTTCGTATTCTCTTAACCCGATTCTATAACCCCGTCACATGCGGCGGCGGCCTGCGGCTCCCGTGGTGACTGGACGTCCATGCAAGATGGAGAAGTAAGTGTCCTAGCCCGCGCAGTAACGTCAGCTGAAATGTAAACACTGAAAAGCTGACGTAGCAGTGCCGGTCATTACGTGATTTCATAATTCTATTACTGATTAATAATCAAAAATGTGGCTTGTAATTTGTAGCTCTTACTTCCTTTTTGTAGAAACTTCTTTATTAAAGTGTTTTTTTTTTTACCAAAACACGAGTGTGACAGATTGAAAATTATATGAAACTGGGCTTTCCCGCAGGTAATTTGAGAAGCGCTATCAGAGATGACAGAGACATGGCTTTTAGCTTTGTTTGTTTCTTAATCTGTTGGGTTCCCACCTGCCTAAAGTAGGAACTTTGTTTAAAAGTTTCTCCTCAGAAGTCAGAGTAGCGTGTTTATAAGGGTTGCTGGACAGAACCCCAGCAGGAAACAAACAGGGCGGTCAAATTGGTAACTGAAGAAGGGCTTAATAAAGAGATCTTTAGGCAGGGTGCGGTGGTATTTAAGGTCATATCCCAGAACTAATCATTGCAGAGGCCGGTTCTAGCCCTAGGTCTGAAGGGCTAAGCGAGGGAGCAGTTACCAGAACCTGGAAAAAGAGCTCAGCTGAGGACCACTGACAGACACTATGACCTTTAGTCAGCGGACCCGCAACATAGTCCAAAGCCACCTCCAGATAATGAGCTGGCGGGGTAGTCGCTTCCCTGGATCTCCCGGTGGCTTTCCCCATTGGTTGAACCCAGCTGGAAGCTAGAGAGGAAAGTTGAGTGGCTATAGAGTGACAAGCTTACAGGGTTCTGTCTACCGGCAGAACCTGCATAACTAAGTAGTTCCTATCTCAGTACAGTCAGGTGGTGGTTCTGAGAAAGGCATCATCGGGCATTTTGATGGTTGTGCAGATGTCATTACACAACCTAGATGGTATAGCATGCGGCACACTTCAGCGATATAGTGTCGCCTACTGGGACCACTCTCGCATATGCTGTCTGTCACTGACCTGAATGTCACTGACACACATCTGTATTCCATGAGCATTCCAGAGCAGAGAACGTGCTTTAGATGTGGCAGCTGTGTCGCCAATATTTGCAAAGGCAATGGCTCCCGAGGATGACATGAGTGCTGGAGAGAGATCCCTGTGGAAGTCAAGAGTGAAGATCTCAGCTACATGGCAGTCCTTCAGACCACAGGTGCTAGCACACAGGAGCAAATATTGCGTTTTGTCTCCTACCATTCTGAGATTGCTGTCCAAATCAGAGATTTTGGACCCTTTTTTCCGGAGTAGGTATTGATGATGTCAGTATCATCCAAGTATGAAGAAAGGAAACAGATGTGGCTTCTTTGACCCAAAAGCTTGAGGGGCGACCGGAGTTAAGCAAAGGTCTGGAACGGGGGCTGGAGGGGAAGAAAGCTTGAGTGAGTGCGAGTTGAATCTGTTGAGAAAAGAGAGGACAGTATATTTTGGGAGGAAAGAATGTGTGAGAAAATTGTTCACATAAGAAGGAGCCAATATTCATTCACAACTTGTTAAACCCATGGTCTCATGGATCTTTCTTTACAGTTCTGTGCTCTCTGGATCCTTCGCTTTCCAAGAGGAAGGCGGTACGATTAAGTTCCAGGCAAGTTCATGTTTCCTTTCTTTCTCTTAAATGTCATGCCCTTTAGGAGCTGGACATCTGTTATCTTCTGAAAGGAGGTCAGCAAGTTTTGAGCAACTGCTGTATGTTAGGTGCTTGCCCTTGCTAATAAGAGCTGTCTAGCAGTACAGAAACGGGTTCAGAGGTGTCCAAATGGTCATTGCTACACTAGCGCCAGTTCATAAAGTGCTTGTCACTGGTCCACAAGAGCTAAGTGCAGAAGTTAAGAGTAATTTGATGTTTTATATGTAGTTTTGCCGCCACATCCAAGTATGTGGTCAGTATGTACACGACCACACTGGGAGCAGCACTGGTCTATTCCACTTCAGTGGCAAGATTTGCGTTGGTTTGTATCCGTTAGGGTTCAGCCAGCAAGGCCAAACCAGTAGGAGATATTTATTCAGAGACTTATAAGGATTTGGCTCATGGAATTGTAGGGTTTGGGCAAGCTGGAAATCAATAGGGCAGCCCCATCAGGAGGGCCAGGATGGGACTCTCTGACAGTGCTGCCTGTCGCTGGAATTTCTTCTTTGCTCAGCGCAGCCTCAGTTATGCTGTTTCAACTGACTGAAGCAGGCTCAAGCAGACTATACAATAGTTTCCTTTAAAATCAACTGTTATGGACTTTAATCACATCTATAAAATACCTTCATGGCAGCTTCTAGATTAGTGTTTGATTAGTAACTGGGGACTGTAGCCTAGCCGAGTTGATGCATTAAGAAGATTATATTAAGCTAGAGCAAGAATTTTTTAAATCATGAAAAATGTTTTCATTAATAAAACACAAAATGAAAGTAGTACTGTGAGTCTCTAAAGATAATGCCTGTCATACAGTTTCAACAATTAACATTTTGCTATATTTGTTTAATCTGTCTCTTTCTTTTTCTTTCCCACAGTATTTAAATAATAATGTGGATAGTGTGTTATTTCAGACCATACCTTATTTTTCTGGGCTCCTCGCTTTTCTATAGTACTTTATTAACAGCTGAAATAAAAAAGCCCACACTTTGATCCTCTCTCTGAAAACCATCTTGCCCACGCCTACAAGTTTATTAGATATATTTTCTCTCTTCTCAGTTACTGCCTGCAACAGTTGTAAAACATTTCACTGCTACATCATTCAGGTTACCACTTTTTCCAGCTTCTTGTAATATCTGGCCTCAAAGCCATAGGTGTTACTTGGTAGCATTCTGATTTTGTGCTGGTTAGCTTATAATGATAGCAGAGTGATAAGAGAGCAAGCAGGAACATTCAAGCCCTTTTAAGGCCTAAGTTTACAACTATAATACGTTACCTGGCCAAATCCCAAGACACAAGGAAAGACACACTGGTCCTTTGGTGGAATTGGGGCATATGAGAAAATAATTCTAAATAGGAATCTAATTTACTCAACACCCCTACATATTCTAGTATAAAAATGTCTAATGACATTATCACTAGTTCTTTGTGTCACCTCATACCCAGACAATAATGTATTTTCCTAGTTATCTCAACAGTTCTTCTTTTTGGTATCAATTTATTCTATCCACAGTGTTTTCTGTTTAACGGAAATGCTAGATGCTTCCTGAGATTCAGATTGAAGCCCTTACAAGACTGCTTCATAGATGGTGCTTTGTGCTAAGGAAAGATTTTACGATTATTGCATTCATGTTTATTGGTTTATAAATTTGGACCTTCCTTGTCCCTGAATCCCATAGCAGCTGCCACAGATGCTCCCTGGAAGGAAATCCATGCAAGTGCTAGTGTGGCAGGGAACCATGGGTGTTTTGTTTTTCCCTAATTCTAGAGTTGAGAGCAAGAAGGAAGAAAAGGAGTGGGTTGGGTGAGCCCCCATTCCTAACCTTTCTCCCTGCAATGTCTGCCACGTGGGCTGTGCGGTATTTGTACTTTTTGACTTACTTGCTCCAACTCAATTTTCTTCTCCAACCTTGCAGAATCCCCCTATTGCCCCCCAATGTCAGTCTATTGTCCAGTAAGAGCTGTGAGAGTCAGAGGCAAAGCTCCAGCATCAGAAGGTATGGTTTAGAAGTGAGGGCTTGGAGCAGAAAGACAATAACTGAATGACGGACACAGCTTCCATCTGTCTCTCCACCAGTGACCATTTGTGTGGCTGAGGATGGATCATTTGCTTGATGTTACAGGAAACTGTGAACTTCAAGGACATGACTGTGGTCTTCAGAGAGGAGGAGCTGGTGTTATTGGACAAGGCCCAGATAAACTTGTACCAAGATGTGATGCTGAAGAATTTTAGAAACCTTGTCTCCATGGGTGAGGACAACACCCCTTAGTGGGTAACTAAGCATCAAACCACTTGTCCTGCTTCCTCAGATGGTCACCTTCAGACCAGATAGAATACTCCAATTGGAGCACAAAGGGAATGAAACTATGGTCACTGGAGAGAAAATGCCTAAGAGACAGCATGTACAAATGAGGACCCTACGGTTACAGGAGCAGGTGGCCCCTTGAGAAGTGTTGGCAAGGAAGTTCTCCTCAGCCCTGCAGGTCCCACCCCAGCCTGGGAACATCCAGTGCAGTTAGCAAAGCCGCCCTGACTTCCTCACCTGTTTAGGTCTCACTCCTGCCTCATATTTCTTAGAGTGAGATTGATCAAGTTCACACATTACCAACAATCTTGGTCCCTTGGTTGCTTATGGAGAAAAGCCAATGTTTTACACAAACTGATGTTAAGGAACCACACCAGAGACTGGTTTGTAGTAAGAGAAGTACTAGTGCCAGCCTATTTGCTTACTTGTTGATAAAAAGCTAATCTAATTTTAGTTTCTCAGAGAGCTATAGAGAGAAATTTATTACCTCAGTTTAATTTATGAGACAATTGTTATTATTTCCCCCCTTTTAAAAATGAAACAACTAAGACACAAAGTGAATAGTAACTTGTTCATGATCACATAGCTTGTAAGAAGAACTAGAATTTGAACCTTTCTAGTCTGGTTCTAGTGAAACTGAGCACCATTCTGTCTATAAACTATAGACACAGGACTATTGGGCCTAAATCTGCAGGATGCAACTCCCATTCATGAGTCCCCAAATCAAGTGTGCAGTTATATAACCAGCAGTTATTAAAATGCAAAGTATATTATTAATAATCTAGAACACCAAATAATTTATCAGTATATTGCACTTAGTTAAGTTTCAGCTGAAAAAGCCATTTTGTTAATACTCTGTGTCTAGTACTGGAATGCAGGCTAAATACTTTTCTTACTATGGGTTAAGTCAAAGCAATTGGAAAACCAGTGCTTTAAGCCTATTCTGGGTAGCTCAAAGTTCTCTTTTCTTGGAGGCCAAAGACCATCTTATAAACAAAATCATTTGTAATAAAATGACTCAAACTGCCTTGAACCAGAAACAGTATCCAAATTGTCTTACCCAGGATACTTATGCCATTTTGAAGCCAATTTTAGAGTGTGTTCACCCTCTTCTGCCTCAAAGCCCCTATTTGTTAAGGCCCATTAATATAGTCTTGTTTCCCGTGTGCCAGGCCATTAAAGGTTCCACAGGAGCCACTTTCATAGTCAAGCTATTTGAGATTCTGCAGTAACTTCCAAGGAGAGAAGATAAAGAAATGGATTGCAGTATCTTGGTGAACTTTCTCTCTCCATGAAACCAGGGAAAATAAAAAGGATGTGTCTTTTAAGAGTCACAAAGGTATATATGTGCCTCACCCACAAATCTTGGCACTAAATTTTAAAATACTATTATCTTCATTAAATTCCCACTGCTGGCAGAGCCCACTGGTCAGTGGAGAAGAATACCTGGTGATGTGGTGGAGGGAAGAGAGTGTTGACCTATATCTGAGGAATGGGGACCCTGCACACAGGAATTTATTTTAATGTGTGGAATAAGCTACTACAATAAAATAAAGGAAAAAACATTTTAAATTATTATTGCTGTCTTGGCCCCACCATATACAGTTGTGTAAGCTGCATACAAACACTCATGATAGTCCTGCCCCATGACAGAGATATGAACGACGGACATCATCAGGAGATAGAACTTCATGCTTGTTTCTGCAACCTTATATGGTATCTTACATGGTCCTTGTGACTCTTTGTGCCTTTTTATGGGTACGTGTCCAGTACCCCCATTGTTTTATTGTACATGAATCCCAGACCTTGTGTAGCAAAATAATTAGAGCCTTTTTATTGACTATTCTTACAGCAGGGAGGTGAATTTCTTCCTTTATAAATTGTTTTAAGATCATTTAATTCCCCTGAGACACTTGATTTTGTTTTTTTAAAGGAAAGGTGCAGGCAGGAATGAAGGTGAGTCAGCAGGCGGGCAGGAAGAGAAAGGAGGAGGAAGTGGAAGCACCTTTATTTTATTTTTATTTAGTTGTTCACATTGGTTGCTTCCCCCTGATTGGGAGCTCAAACCCAGAGGTATGTGGCCTGTGCTCCTTTGGAGGCGAGTTATCTAATTGATGCTCCACCAGGGGGCGCCACAGCACTTGATTTTTTTTTTTTGATTGGCCACCCACAGGTTAGAATACTGCATTCCTGATGGTTTCATATGTAAATGAAAGTCTGAGGCAACTTCCCACCCATCCTACTTCATTCTCAAAACCTCTGGACAGGCAATTTACTTTTTCCTTAGCCAATTCTCTTTCTGCTCTTAGGATAAGGGATTAAAAACTTGAAATCTTCAGGGAAAAAGATTTGAGTTACCTCTCACAAGACATGCTCTACCTTTGGCAAATTTGAAAGCAAAAGATCATCAAATTAACTGTGAGTCAGGATTATGTCATGAATGTTCAAAGAAATGGTCCCCGGTACTTAGAAGATGTTGCCCTATGTGAAGAGTGGGCAGGAGATTCAGATTTCTGAAAATGAAAACTATGTAGTGAATGCCAGTACTTTAGAAAATCAAGATGGCACCGCTTGGAAAGGCCCTTACCCCAGAGTCTTGGAGGAAAGACAGCATACTGACTGAGGCGTACAGCGGCGCTGTGCATTGTGGAGGGGTGGGGCTTTGGCGCAGTTATTCTCTGACAGTGGGGGTTCTTGGGGCGGCAATGAGTTACGTTCCCAACTAGAACTCCACAGAGGGAGAAGATTGCTGGGTGAGGAAAGCCCAGAGAGAGACAGATACACAGAGTTGGAGCACCAGGGAGAAAAACACTCTCCCTCCCCCACCAAGATCCCTTGGGCTCCAACTCTATAAAGGAGAGGAATTCTGATATTGCATTGTGTGAACTACTGGATTCAATTCTGGAGACTTAGAGAAGAGGGATGGCCTGGTTGATACCAGCGGATTCAGGCTCATCCACCCTCACCTGAACACAGCAGCCAGCCCACCCAGAAGCCATATCCCATCCCCCAATAGAACAAAAAACCCTCCAAGAGACAAAAGTATTAAAGTTAGAGTGACGCCGATCAGCAGGAAATAAAGTAGCAGCTCACCAAGGAGAAACATGGGGAAAAAGAAAATCCTGAAATCTCAAGAAACTGAAAACACAGGAAGACGTCCCATCAGAGACCAATTTGGAAAGCACTGATGATTGTTTCTGTCTAACAGACAAGGAATTCAAATTTGTCGTCATAAAGAAACTCAGAGTTTTCTTTGGAAAACAGAAAAAAACAGATCAAAGAACTAAGAGAAAGCAAAACAAGTCAGTTAGCTAAAAAATACAATCAAGGAAAAGAAGGCAAAACTGAAGGTTTACATAAGAAAATAATAGAGATTCAGGAGACAAAGAATGCAATAAGCTAATTAAGAGCATCATAGAAAGTTACAGAGACAGGCTGAACAAGTGAGGGTAGGATCAGTGATCCAGAAGATAGAAATGTATAGAGAATGCATGTGGAAGATCTAGCTATAAGATGTAAAAAAAAATTAAGAAAGAAAAAAAAGGCTCTTCTACCTAAATAAAAAAGCAGGAAATCTAACAAAAAGTTAAGCCAGGGAATAACTTGGTAGACAAAACCAAAAATCAGAAGTCAAAATGGCAGCAGTAAGTCCTCAAATTTCAGTAATTACTCTGAATGTAAATGGACCGATTCACCAATTAAGAGGCAGTGACTAATTGGATTAAGAAACAAAACCCAAATGTATGCTGTTTACAAGAGACTCACTTAAGATATAGAAACAACACAGACTTAAAGGGATGGAAATGGTACACCAAGTCAGTGGTGAAACTGAAAAAGCGGGAACTGCTAAACTCATTTCAGAAAAAAAAACTTCCACCAAAATGGTAATAAAAGATGAAAATGGAAATTGTGTTATGACAAAAGGATCAATACAACAAGAAGATATAACACTCCTTAATGTATATGCATCCAATAAAGGAGGATCCAAATAAATTAAGTAAATATTAAAAGATGTAAAAGGAGATATAGACAGCAACACAGTAATAGTAGGAGACTTTAATACCCCACTTAGTAAAAGACAGGTGATCCACACAGAAAATTAAAAACAATAGCACTAACCAAGGAGATGAACTTAATGATATATAGAGTATTTCACCCTAAAACAACAGATTAGACATTCTTTTAAAGTGCCCATGGAACATTCTCAAGGATAGATCATATGCTGGGACACAATTCAAGTCTCAATACATTTAAAAAGATTGAAATCATATCTAGCATCTTTTCAGATCACAATGCCATCAAACAGAAGAAGAGAGGCAAAACTGCAAAGGAATGGGAAATAAACATTAACAGTTAGGTCAAGGAAGACATCAAAGGTGAAATTAAAAAATACCTGGAGTCTAATGAAAATGAAGATATGACATGTCAGAATATATGGGATGCAGCAAAAGCAGTAATAAGAGGGAAATTTATAGTGATACAGTCACACCTCAGCGAACAACTACAAATAAAAACCTAAACCTTCACCTAAAGGAATTACAAAAAGAAGAGAAAAAACAAATCAACATCCAGTAGAAAGAAAGAAATAATAAAACAGCAAAAATCAATGAAATAGAAACCAAAATAACTTCAAAAATCAATGGAACCAACGATTGTTTTTGAAAGGATAAACAAAATAGACAAACCACTAGCCAGACTCACAAAAAGAGAAGAGGAAATACAAATAAATAAAATCAGAAATGAAAGAGGAGAAATCACAACTAATACAACAAAATAAAGAGGCTTATTAGGGACTGTTAGGTATAGCTGTACGGCAGCAAACTAGATAACCTAGAAGAAGCGGACATATTCTTGAGAACATAACATTCCAAACTAAATCAGGAAAAAGTAGAAATACTGAACAGGTAAGTTACTAACAAGGAAATTGAAAAGGTATTAAAAATCACCCCCAAAACAAAAGTCCTGTACCAGATGGTTTTACTGGTGAATTGTACCAGTCGTTCAAAGAATTCATACCAGTCTTTCTGAAATTGTTCTGAAATATTGAAGGTAATCTTCCAAACACATTTTATGTTAACATTACCCTGATTCCAAAACCAATGATACCATCGAAAAATAAAATTATAGGTCCATATTATTGATGATTGTTGATGCAAAAATCCTCAGTGAAATATTAGCAAACTGAATCCCAACAGCACATTAAACAAATCATACACCATGATCAGTGGGATCATTCTTGGTATGTAAGGATGGTTTAACATACGTAAGTCAATAAACTTGATATACTACTTCCACAAAAAAAAAAATTACATCATATTCATAGAAAAGCATTTGACAAGATCAGCACCCTTTTTTGTTAAAAACTCTCCAAACAATGGGTAGCGATGGAATGTACTTCAACATAATAAAGGCTGCATGTGACAAACCCACAACCAACATAATACGCAATGGAGAAAAATGGAAAGCTTTTCCTCTAAGATCAGGAACAAGGCAAGAATGTCCACTCTCACCGCTACTATTCAATATAGTGTTGGAAGTCCTGGCCAGTGCAATTAGACAAGAAAAGTAATATAAATGGTATCCAGATTGGAAAGGAAGAAAAACTATCACTATTTGTAGATGACATGATGATATATAGAGAACCCTCTTCTAAAAAGCTGCTAGAAATAATAAAATATAGTAAATGTCACACTACAAAATCAATATTCAAAAACTGTTGTATTTCTATATGCAAGTAATGAAAATGCAGAAAGAGCGCTCAGGAAAACAATCCCACTTATAACTATATTAAAAAGAATGAAATACCTCTGAATAAACTTAACCAAAGAAGTAAAAGACCTATACACTGAAAACAAGGCATTTTTGAAAGAAATAGAAGATGACACAAAAAATGGAAAGACAATCCATGCTCATGGATTGGAAGAATTAACATTTAAAATGGCCATATTACCTAAGGCAATATGCAGACTTAATGCTATTCCCATTAAAATCCCAAAGACATTCTTCACAGAAATAGAACAAAAAATCTTGAAATTTATTTAGACTACAAGAGACCCAGGATAGCAAAAAAAAAAAAAAAAATCCTTAAGATTCAGAACAAAACTTCAGGTGTCACACTCCCTGATGTCAAACTCTACTACAAAGCATATATATATATATATATATATATATATATATATATATATATATATGTATATATATATATATGTATATATATATATATACACATACATACACACAATGGAATATTACATAGTTACAAAAAAGGATGAAATCCTGCTATTTGTGACAACATGGATGGACCTGGAGGGAATGATGTTTAGCAAGATAAGCCAGGAGGAAAAAGACAGACATCATATGATAACACTCATAAGTGATGTATAGAAACAGCAAATGAATGGACTGGATTAAACAAAAACATTAAAAAAAAAAGAAACAGACTTTTAACAAATAAAGCAAATTAAAACTGGGAAGAGAAGGGGGAGGGAAAAATTGGGTAAAGGAGACTAATTTTAAGGTGAAGGAAAAACTGAAATGGTGGTGAATGTGCAGTATTGTATGCAGATGATGTTGATCTGCTATGGTGTACACCTTAAAATGTTAATGTTATAATACAATATCTTCAGTAAAATTCATTTTAAAAAGTTTAACAGTTCTTTTTATTAAACTTCTTTTATAATTATTGTATGGTTTCTGTCTCCTTTTCTGACCCAGACTTATCAGGTGACCACTGTTGTTTCAATGGGCCTTTGGGATCAAAGGGTACAGTGAATTTCATATAATTCGACAGTGTTAGGGAGAAAATGGCAAGACATACTCTTTGACTATTAGCCTTGTGCATGATAGCTGCAGACATAAGAGGGTTGGAAGAATCGTCTCAACATCCATAGGCAAACTGGAAGACATGATCAGAAACCTGTTGTGGAAGGTCTTGGTGGCCAGGTTTCTTATGCCTGATGTAAAACAGAGCCTGTTAGGGGATAAAGATTCATCTCAGTGAGATTAACTTCTATCAGTATGACAATATGAATGTGAGAAAATCAGAGATGAAATCCACACTAATATTTTCTGTTCACCAGAGAAAGAATCTGTCCTCAGAACAGAGATTAACCCTCCAACTTTGGTGGAAATATCATAAATAATAATACTTTTTGGCCTGGAGACGCCCTTACATATTGGATATTATTTTGTATGCGTATTAATTGGAATAAACTAGCTGAAAAAAAAATTCAATAAATAGAAAAATTTGGGTACATACTAGGTAGTACTAAGAATTATTTTAAGTATACAATACTAGGATTGTAAAAGTATAATTTGTATAATTATATAAGAATGACTGTTATGTAAGATAATACTTACTTGAAGTGATAATATAATATTTGGGAGGAAAATGACAATGTCAAGGAAATGTTTTAAAGTATTTCAGCAACAAAATTAAAAAATGGTAAAGCCAGAATGGCAAAATGTTATTAAGTGTTGTATTTAAGGTATATGTATTTCATGTTTCATGTTACTATTCTCAATTCTTTCACATTATTCTCAGAAGTTTCATTTAAAACTTCCCAGAAGAAAGTGGTAAGTAGTTTCATTTATTATAGTTTTCTGGACCCCATCTGCCCTCTCCTCTACCCTCAATTCTGAATGATCATGATGTCACCTTGTTTAAACTAATTTGTATAAAAATATCCATGGTAAATATTTGATGTCAAAGAGCAACTCAAAAGAAGTTAAAATGAAGTCCAAGTTCAAAGTCAAATATTTCAAGGAAAGAGCCATTTTCCAATCACAGTAATTTCTGCAATTCTCTGCCAGGGTAGCTCTTTTCATTGTCAGAAACAACACTGCTGGTTCTGTTCCACGGCCCGATCTTTGCTTGAAACTACTTGTGGAATCCAGGCAGCTTGTAATTAATAGTTCAGGCAGAAGTAGATGATACAAGGTATAAAGAGGCAATAAGAGTCAAATCAAGTCTGAGATTCCATATTCTTTGAGATCGTTGTCTAGCGAAGCACAGACCAAGTCCCTTTTGGAATCGTGTCTTTTGGCAGACATACACCTTTTGTTTTCTTTTCAATATGCAAAACCACTTATTTCCCCTAAATAGCTACATATTCTTTAGAATTCCCACATACTAGTTTCTTTTTGAGGAAAGAGGAAATTACAAAACCACCACAAAAAAACAAAAACCACCAAACGCTAAATATGATGGAGCAGTGACTCAAGTCGAATGTAACCAAGAGTGTCAGGAAAGCGGAAGCACTGTCTCGCGAAGGGCTCTGGGAGGTGTAATCGGAAGCACTTCCTTCCCAGGAAGGCCAAAGCGGGGCCTATAACGCTTTTGCATTCTGGGAAATGTAGTCCAGACGTTCTTGGGCAGTAGCTACAACTCCTTTTGAGGATTTCGGGGTGTGGCCCTCTTGTATGACTCGGGGTTCTGGGAGTTGAGTCGGAGGAACTTCCGTCCCAGGGGAGGTTGCGGCCATCAGTCCCCAGGAGGAGGTAAGACTTGTTTTTTGCCAAGGACTCCGCGCCTCTCCCGCCTTGGTTAGGGACAACGTGCACAAACCACCTTACCTTAGTAAGTGACAGCGGATGGAGGACGAGGAGTACGGCCGTTAGCGTTTTCCTCATGTTAGCGCAGCGCCCTCTAGTGTTTGGGCGGTTCGCGCCACCCACCTTGTGGACCGGCCAAGGATGTGCATCTCCCTAACTCATAAATCGGGTAAGTCTTTGCTTTGATGGTCTCCTGGGTTCTCCGTTCCCCCAGCCCTCTCCTGGATTGACCAGTCAACTTTGCCACTTACTAGGGTTATAACTCTCCGAGTTACTTAATCGACGTGAATCCGTTTCCAGGCTGTATTTCTGGTACTTCATCAGTAGGATTGAGTCAAATGAAGTTAATACTTCTTGTTTAAAGGACCACTTATTGTTGAGGTTGCTTGTTATGCAAGCACGGGGCTGTAGCTAAAGCAAATATAACACTGGGCAAGTCTGTATGAAAACGTTTTATTTCCCTATATTAAAAAGGCACCATACACTAAGAAAGAGGAAACAGTGTATAATGTAGGAGTGAGTGGAAGGAGTACTGAGGCATAAGTAATAATGATAATAAACAGTGCTAAGTACCATTTTATGAGCTTTATACAAATCACATTTAACCCTCACAACAGCACAATGAGATGGGTTATTTGCTCATTTTAAAAAGGAGGAAATAAAAATAGAACATATGTTACATACCTGAGGTCACCCAACTAGTAAATACAGATAATATATGAACATTATCATCCACCTCGACCTATTTGTTACTAATAAAACACTACCCTAAATACAAGTTAAAAGTCTAAAGCTTCTGGAAGAAAACAGATTGCAGTACGGGGTTAGGAAAATGTTTAAGAATAAAAAGAAATAACCATGAAAGAAAACAGATGATACACTATAATTCATCAGAAAGAAATATTCTGGTTATTAAAAGACATTATTAATAAAATAAATAGGCAAAGCAGAGTTGGGAGAAAATAGGGATTTGCCAAAGGGCTGGCATTCAGGAACCATAAGAAATGAGTATAACACAATATTAAAGAAACCAACATTCCAGTAATAATGGACAAAATTTTGATGTTACCTTACAAAGGAAGACATGAATGGCTAATAGACACATGAAGAGATCTCAACATTGCTAGTTACTAGGGATGAAAATGGCAGTGAGTTATCGTCCATCAGAATGGCAAATATTAAAAAATTCCCGTACCAGCTAATTTCATTAGGATTTAAAGTAATCAGACATTACATACATATTTGTTTGGAGTGTAAAATGAGTCAATCACTTTGGGTAAAGATCTGGAAGTTTTTAAAACAGTTAAATGCACATCAAGCAATTCTAAATATAGGCATTTATTACAGAAAAAAGAAAGCATATGTCCACAGAAAGTTTTACAGGTATTTTACACAAACCTTATTGATAATAGTTACAAAATATAAACATCCATTGTGATGTTTATATACTTTATCTTTATACTGTATGTTTATGCCACAGAAGATCATTCAGTACTATAAATAATCAAATTATTGACCTGTGATAATGACTCTACAAATACTCCTTTCACCAACAGCTGTTCTCTGGAGTACTGGCTTTCAGCAACAACTTGGGTCCAGTGAAACCTGCATGAGTATGACATACGATTGTAAAGCTTTCCATATTTTTTCCAATGGTACGATGACAGATACAATTGGACTTTTAGTAGTGAACAAAAAGTATTATATATAGACATTGATTTATAATGGTGCACACCTGGAACCTATGTAATGTAATAATGCAATGCTGCTCTAAATTAAAGGTTAAATAAAATTGAGTACTCTTTCATGCCATAAAATTCTAAACTTAATCTACAATGAACAAAATATCAGAATAGAGGTTCTGGGAAAAGGATATTGACTGGGAAGTGTCAGGGGACTTTCTGGGGGGTGATGTTAACATTCTGTCTTAAAAGGGTGGAGTTAAATAGATAAGCAATAAGTAAGATGATCAGCTAAGAAATTAGTGTACATTTTAGCATCTAGGCTGGAGCGTATGGGTGAACACTATTACCCTTCCAACTCTTTTTTCCTTTGAAATCATACTTACATATGTTCTCATGTTTAAACCATTCTTATTTGCACATACTGTGTGTTATGTTTTCTTTCTTTTACTCCTAAGTGAAAGTACTTGCCCAGCATTTGAGATGGTTTCAGTACAATACTGTATGGGACCTATTCAGCTATTTTCAACACTCCATTTTCCTTATTCTTAACCAAAAAATCTAATCTTAACTAAAACTTCTAGTTTACAGAAACTACTGAAGTTTCAGGACAATAAGTGTCAGCTCAAAAAAGCCATAAAATAAACCCAGAATGTTAGCAATCCTCCGTGACAACTGACCTAGTTACTTCAGCAGTTCAAGGGCATACAAAAGAGGGGAGGAGGGAAGCTGTTCTAGATTACAGGAGGCTCAAATGACATAATATGAAATACAATTAATGCATCTGCATTAGGGAAACAATATATATTCTTCGCTATGGAAAGTGGGCACTAAAACTTTCTCTTCTCCATTTTCTCTTTTTCTGCTAAAGGTTTCTGGATCAAGCCATTACCTCATCCCCTGTCCACCCTGAATCACCATGGCCTCCATAAGATATAGTATTTATAATCTCAAGAGCATAGGAGATGCGCTGCTAGAAGCTCAAAGAAGGAAACCATTTCAAGACTTTACAAAGGATTTATCCTTTCTAATATTAAAATGTTTGTTCGGTATCAGTACAGCTCCTTCCATGTGCTTTATGACCCACATTTCATAATAATTAAAGACAAGGAAAAGCGGAAGACAGTTGCTCCTTCTGCTTTACCATCTGGTTAACTGTTGCATCAGTTTCTTGTGGATTCTCGGTGTCCATGTTCATTTTTGTGGATCTTGGAACGTACGGCTCATGGAAAATATCATTGTCGAATTTCTAGATGCATTCACACCTATACAATAAAACAGACAATTCAGTTAAAATGTTGAGATCCTGTATTCCCTCGATTCAGTGCCCAGCACAGGTCGGCATAATTTCCTTTTAGTATCTGCATTTTTTGCTCAGTCATTGATTCCTTCCCTCCCTTTTTCCTCTCTATTCTCCCTCCCTTTCTCATTTTAAGCTTCTCCACTCCCTATGGGGCAGTTTCTAGGAGTAGGTAGGTGGAGTTTGCTTTGGTAGTTTTTATTTTTGGATATTTCCAAAAAAAACCCTAAAGGCAGAGAAGGGAGCGTCTGAGTCGACTAACAGTTTAGAGTTAATCCAGACGGACTATCCAAAAGAGAATACCGGCTATCCAGATACTGAGCATCCCGGTCCGCAGGAAATTTCGGGAATTGGACAAGATCCATGGAGTCGGACAATTCGAATTCACTCCCGACAAGGCACCTTTAATGCATTATCTGCTGGAGAAAATACAGAAGTACAGCTCCCTCTAAGTTTGGGAACATCTCGGTTCCAAGGAGGTGGGGTTACGGAATTCGTTCCAGAATGGGACGCCATCAAATACAATCACCAAGCTCTCAGAGCAGCAGCCAGCACTTCCGCTATAGGGAAGGCTTAGCTTGGGAATTCTGGGAAGTGTAGTCTGGGACTACCGCGCAGTGGTAGTGGACAGGAGGCTGAAGCTAATTCCTGCTCCTTCTTGGAATTCTGGGAAATGTAGTCCAAGAAACCCTAGTGCGATAACTTCCGTTATAGGCGCCTGAGGCTGCGTTCCTGCTTCCTCCCGGAATACTGGGAAGCGTAGTCCAAGAGGGCTGTGTAGGCAGAGTCACTTCCGCTCCAGGTATGCGAGGCCGCGGCCTTCGTTCCTCTCGGAAAGGTAGGCTGCCTCCTCGAACCCGTCTCCCAGCTTCCACACCGACCTTTCTGGCTTCGCTGTGGGCGGGTAGTTACCTGGCCCCGGACTTTGGGAAGAGGTCCGTGTGCGCGAAGGGCGGGGTTTGTGTTTCCCGGACCAGCCTCCGGGAGTGACGGGCGGTCGGTGCGTCCCGGCTCCGGGCTCGGGCCCGGGGCGCTAGTCGCTGGCCGTGAGCGCCTTCGGGTTCTGTCCTTTCCCAGCCTTTCCCGACCGCCAGCCGGCGCTGCCGCTTCCTCTCGGGAATGTTGGGCGGGGATCTCAACGTGTCTGCCCGTTTCCTCTTCTTCAGGATGGTATTAGTATCTGCCTCATCGGTGTTTTGAGAGTTAAATGAGAATGGAGCAACCAACGAAAGCTTAGAACAGAACCTGGCTGGTAAATAAGAAGTCCCTTCTTCCCAGTCCTTTTTAAATTTCCTGAAAAGCCCTTGAAAGTTGCAGTGAACCTGGGATGGGGTCCGAATTCCAGCGGCAGTGACCCTGGACTTTCTCTAAAGGAAGCCGAGCTATACTCGGGGTGCTAGTGATTGTGAATCTTTTGGAGACGGTCACTCCTGCCTATTGTCGGGGACGTGCACTGTAATTTACGCGGAGTTCTGCTCAAGTTCCGATGTCTCGCAGCCTCCTTTCCTTCCCCAGCCTTGACTGCCTGGGAAAAAAGGCTGCAGAGAGGAGGGAATGACTGACCCTTTGGCTCCTGGCCGCAGAGACTCACCTGAATAGATTTTAGCATCCTTGTTCCTCCTCTCCGGGGAGTAGATTATTTCCTTCACTCATCAGCATGTTCTGCCGTGAAGATGGCCTGTTACTGACTGAATGCAGGAAGGATGGGGAAGTACTTAGGCATGAGTAATAGAGATAATATGTAAACATTTCGTGCTAAATATTATTTGAAGTTTCATGTGGACGATCAGATTAAATCCTCAAGGAGTCCTGTGGGAGCTAAGGGTACTGTTACTCCCATGTTAAAGATGAGGAAACACAGATCAAGTAGCTTATCCTAGGTCACACAGCGTACTAATGGTGGCTTTCCTGTAACGACAGTCTTCTGTGCTAACTGCTTTTGGGGGCTTGCGTCTCCACTTACTGGCCCCCTAGCCCTCTTTCCACCCTGCACTGAGGCTCCCTCCCCTGGCTCCTTGAGTACAGGCCAGCTCTGCAGTGCTCACTTTTTCTTTAACTCTGGGGCTATGTCATCTCTACTAGGTTCTTCCTGCGACCTAAGTCTTGTAACAGTGATGTGACACTGAGAAAGATTGGCTTCTATTATATTTACTGTGGAGATGCAGTTCCCTTTTTTCACAGACCATGGTAGCTAAATCGATGTCCTTCTGTGGGGAGGAGGGAGTCTGAGACTAACAGTTTACCATATTGGAACCGCCTCGCTATATGCTTATTTCTTTTTTCTTACTTAATTTCATTAGCTGATTTCAGAACGGTAGTGAATAGGAGTAATGAGAGTGATAGCTCTGCTTTTTCTAGGTTTATTTAAAAGTTGAGCAAATTTCAGAGTAAATTCAAAGCACTACAAATCGAGACATATTGTAATCAAATTACTGGCAGAAAAAAATACTGCATTACCTTTATGCTTTAGTTGTCATTATGTTATACTTTGAAAACTCCATCAGTGTTAACAATTTTTGTTTTCAGCAGTAAAATGCTTAAAAGAATTCTAGAGAAAACTAATCCACCATATTTTCTCAGATATTTTGCATTCTGTCGCTCCTCTTTTCCCTCCTGATGATCCGTATTTCTTCCTGCTGTCATTTCCTGTGAAGAATTTACCAGTCTTTTTAAGCACATGTGCTGACTGTGGATTTTCTTAGCTCACCTGAGAATATCGTAATTTCAACTTCATTCCTAAATATTTTTCTGATATATTTATAAATTAAAAATTAAAATTAATTAAAAATTTTAATTTATACTTTTTTTTTCTTTCACTACTTTAAAGTATTGTGCCCATTCCTTTTGGTCTCCATGGTTTCTCAGGAGCAATCTGGATTCCCTTGAGTCATTGTACCCCTGTTTGCAATGCATTGTTTTCTGGATGCTTTTAAGAAACACTATCAACCTGGGAACGTTACACAAAGGCAGATCCTTGAGTCCAGTCCCAGAACTTATTGAGAATTTTGATGGGCTGGATCCCAGGGTCTTCATTTTTAACAGGTGCCTAGGTAATTATTATATATTTTAAGGTTTGACAGGTACTTGACAAAGAGCCTTCTATAATTTTTTAACATTTAACCTACACACACAGTTTAAATATTTTGAATATACGGTTTTATGTGTTTTGACAATTGCATTGTTATTTAGACTTTACCATCACGGTTAAGATACAAAACAGTTATATCACCCCCAACGTAGTGTTTTTGGCACTCTATTGTAGTTAAATTCTTACTCTGCTCTTAAACCCGGGAAGCCTGTCTTTACTGTCTTTTCCATAATATCACATGAGTGAAATCACTGTAGTTTTAAAATTTCATAATGACGTCATGTCTGCTTTATCAATTTTTTCTTTTATGCATTGTGCTCTTGCAGTTGTATGTCAGAGTAGGTTAGCTTGACTCAAGGTCATATAGGTTTTCTCCTATGTTTTCTTTTTAAAAGTTTTATAGTTTTAGATTTCACATGTAGGTCTGTAATCCGTTTTGAGTTAATTTTTGTATAAGGTATTAAATGTGGGCCAAGGTTATTTTTTCTCTCTTTTTGTTTTCTTTCTCTCTCTGAAAAATGACCAAAGTATAATAATTGAATACATTTTTTGTAGTGCATGTGTATTAATAAGAAGAATGGAACACTGGAGGGGAGGGTAGTGTTTCACTTAATTGACCTTCAAGGTTGCTATTCCCTTTCATCAAAAATGACTACAAATGTCCATCTGTTAATGCTTTTCTCTGGGATTTTATATATTTTGCATTTGAAAATAACTTTTTAAACAAATAAGCACTATTAAATACTGATAGAAGTCTACAACATATAACTTTAGTTGTATGTATTAATGAGTTGAAAGACTGGGTAGACTAAATAATGGATTCAGAAGTTGTCCTGGTCCTAATTCCCAGAATGTTAATGGTAAAGTGGTAAAAAGTGACTTTGCAGATGTGATTAAGATACAAATCTTGAGATGAGGAGATTATGTGATGAGAACAATGTAATCACAAGTGTTCTTGTAAGAAGAAGGCAGGAATATAAGTTAGGAGAATGCAGTATGATCATAGAAGCAGAGATTGGAGTGATGTGGTCTTGGGTCAATGAATGCTGTATTAGCCTCTAGAAATTGGAAAAGGCAAGTAAATGGATTCTCCCCTAGAAGAAATCAGCCCTTCTAATACCTTGCCCTGAGCCTAGTGAAACTGATTTTAGTCTCCTGACCTCCATAACTACAAAAAAAGAAGAAGAAATTGTGCTATTTTAAGCCACGAACTTTGTGGTAATTTGTTTTAGCAAATACTCCTGAAGAAGAGATAGTAGAGGTGTAAAATCAGAGAGGTTAAACAGTAAAAAAATAAAAAAAAAATGGTAGACTTTAAATCCAATCATATAAAAAAAGTTGTATTCATACTGCGGGCCTGAATACATCAATTAAAAGAGATTATGACATTGGATAATGAGCAAGAACCAAGTATATGCTGTCTAGAAGAGCCCCACTTTAGATATAAGGACATAGAAAAGTCAAAAGGATGAAAATGGTATACCATGTAAACATCAATCAAATGAAAGCAGGAGTGGGTATATTAATATCATATGAAGTAGACTTCAGAAAAAAAAAAAAACCTGTTACAGGGATGAAGAGCAACAGTACACCAAGGGTCATTTCACTGAGTAGTTGTAATAATCCTGTGTGTACTCAAAAAACAACAGATCTTCAAACTATATGAAGAAAGCCTGAGAAAAGCTTAAAGAAGTAGAGAAAGACTATTTATGGTTGGAAATATCAACAGTATTTTCTCAGTAATCAACAGAACAAGTAGACTGTGAGTCAGTAAGAATCCAAAACACCTAGTGCTGTTAACCAGTTGGACATTGCTAAGGTTTAGATAGAGTGCGCCATCAGAAATGACAGAATGCACATTATTTTCCTGATCTTCAGTTTTGATAATTACTGTTGACCTGTCTTTAAGTTCACTAATGTTTCTGCTGTTGTTTCTGCTCTGTCTCGCCCACTTACGCGGTTTTCTATATGGTAGAGATGGTGTCAAGTTCTCGATGTGCTTGTTGCCAAGTGTAGGGATTGGCAGAGAGGAGTTACTCAGTGCTTCTTTGTAATTGGTATGGCTTTCAAATAGGAGCAGGAAATAGGGAACCTGCTCTATACAAATTTGAATTTGTATTTTCTGAACATGGATATGGGAGAAATAAACAATATAAATAGTCTCTGTCTTTAATCAGTTTTGTCGAAATGATGAATGCTTGAAGCATTCTTTTCTAGAATGTTTGAAGTACAATATACATCTGTTGATAATTGCTTTACCTAAAATAAATATATTTAGAATCAAGCTGTGGTTAATGTGTGAGTTCTGTATTTACTTCCCTGAGGCAAGTAGCATTTATTAGGGGCTTATTATGAGCCACACTGATTTTCTAATGTGGTTTTGGTGCATTAACTCATTTATTCCTCATAATAACCCTACTTCCATCTCTATTTTATGGTTGAGGAAACAGAGCCATCAAAAGGTTAATTAACATGCAAAAGTTTACTTTGCTAGTAAGTGACAGAATGAGATTTAGCAATCTGATTCTGGAGCCTGAGCTCCTGGTCACGATGCTCTGCTGCATTAGACTAGCAAAGTGGACCAGGAGCTAATAAGGCTACAACAAAACCTGTTAAAAGACAAGCTGGATCAGAGGACATAGGTGCTGAGTGTTAAAAGCTAAGAGTATGTAGGACACATTTAGGTAAACTCTGACTCTAGCTTGTTTTTGTATATTCCCACTACCTCTCCATGAATGGTTTTTACATTTAAAGGATTGTAAAAAGAAAATGCATGTATACATGTATATATATCTGGAGAGCGTGTGACGGAGAGCTCCCGTGGAAGCATGTTATGCAGATATAGCGGTACTTATATACAGCAAATGTATAACAAATACATAGTAATGCCGGTACTTATATACAGCAAATGTATAACAAATACATAGCAATGCCAGGTTTTGGAAGTGAATTGTCCCAAGTCCACTTTTAATCAGAACAGTCCTCCACCCCTCCTTTCCCACATTTTCTGGGATTAGAAACAAGTCCCTTGGGAGCCACGAGATGTGTGGGGATTGCTTGGTACCGCTGGGCAGGCTGTCCCACGCACAAGGGCATCCTGTTGGGCACAGCCTGGTGGTAGCTGGAAACCAGACCACACTGCCTGGAGGATGGGACAGCTTTTTTTTTTTTTTTTTTTTTGATTTGCATGAAGCTCAATTTCTCTTTATTTTGTGGCTTCTTACTTGTTCTGCCTTCTCAGGTCTCTGCCTTTCCCTAAGAAGAGGAGAAAATGATCAAATTCCAGGTGAGCTAGAGTTTTTACCTCTATCATTTGACACGTTATTTCTTAGTAAGTGAATACTTTTTTCTCTTCCTTGCCAAGAATAAAGAATGACAGCAGACATTTAATACCACTTATTTACCAGCTCTTTCATATCATTTAAAATGTTTTCAATTTTTATCTATCACTTTATTTCATAAGTAGTGTGAAACAGAACAGATATTTAAAGAGAGAAAACCCATACATTATTCTGCATAGAAATCCCTTGTTTTTCCAGTCATTTTTAATATGTATGCAGAACTATACTTGCAATTACTTCGAATTGTTTTCCTCCTCTTAAAATTATAGCACTTTATTTTGCCATCTAACATATTTCAGTGAACTCATTATAGGTCCCTGCTCCCATTTTAACCATTTCTTATATATAAACTTTTTTCTTTTTTTTTTTTTTTGAAGACTAGGTAGAGGCAGGAATGAAGGCGAATAGGCAGGCAGGCCAGAAGGGAGAGGAGGAAAAAGCACTTTGATAATTTTATTTATTTGTTCATGTTGGTTGTTCCTCCAGGGCCCTAGTCTGAATCTGTGACCTTGGGATATATGTGAACTGCGCTCAGTGACTAAACCACTAGGCTGCCAGGGCACACGTGAGAGCCTGTTGGTTTTGTCAAATTAAAAAACAGTGTGTGTGTGTGTGTGTGTGTGTGTGCGCGCGCGCGTGCGCGCGCACAAGAGGGAAAATAGATTCCATCACATAATATTGGAACTAAAGTTTTTTGGGGGGCAAATAACATTACTAATAAATTTTTAAGTATTAGTAGCCTATGGTGCAACATAATTCTAGGAACTTGCCTATAGGAGTGCTGACAAAAAGCAATTTAAAATTGTTCTTTTTTTTTCTAGCCCTTTTGGTAGATAAAATTAGCAGTGTGGAAGGCAGACAGAAGGCAGCTATTTAAATTTAACGGAGGCCCCTCAGAATCCAGAACAGCTTCCCATACTTTACACTTTCTCAGTGCTGCCCCTGTGCTTGGTGTCTAGGAGGCAGTGACCTTCAGGGACGTGGCTGTGGTCTTCACGGAGGAGGAGCTGGGGCTGCTGGACTCCGCCCAGTGGACGCTGTACCGCCATGTGATGCTGGAGACCTTCAGGAACCTGCTGTCCCTGGGTGAGGACAGGCACCTTCTGTAACCCTGTCAGCCTCTGGGAGTGTGTTTGTGTGCTCAGTTGTTGAAGCTCTGGAACTCCTGACATCATTCCCCGAGCTTGGGCACGGAAGAGTCCCGGTAATACCAGTACACACCATCAAAATGGTTTTGATGTTACTGTCCAGGCCAAAGTCTGTCCTTTGAATTATAAATGAACAAATTGTAGTCTTGACCCATTGGTTTGTGTTGAGAGCAGTTTAATGAGTTGCTGCAGCTTTTTGGTGTTTCATTGTGCTCATAACTGTTTTCGGAAGGTATTTTCTTTTTGCTTTAACAAGATTTTTCTTACAGGAAAATTAGAAAATTAAAAATACAGAATAAGTACACCCAGATAACTTACCTAGATTCACATATAGTAAAAATTTACTCTGTTTGCTTTGTCATTTTGTATTCATGTTCTTTCTCTTTATTTATTTGTATTTTTATGAGAAAAATTTGTATTATTTTCTGAACCATTTGAGGGTAATACACCTACATTATGGCCCCATTATCTGTATAAATATTTCAGTGCTTAAGCACAATTTGGGAGTCTTCAAGACTATCCTCTTTAACACCAATTACAAGTTTGGAGGTCCCCAAGATCACCCCTAGGCCTGATAATTTGCTAGAAAGACTGAGAACTCATTGAAAATTGGTAGACTTCTGGCTGCAGTTTATTACATGGAAAGGATACAGATTAAAATTAGCCGAGGGAAAAGGTACCTGGGGCAGAGTCTAAGAGTTTTCAATGTCACTTTCCAGTTTTCTTTTCCCTGTGGAGTGGTGGCCAGCACTCACTTCCCAGCAGTGATGTGTGACAGTGCACATGGAGTGTTACAGCCTGAGCATGACATCCACAGCTTCATGACACCTGTGTCATAGACCTTAGTTTCCAGCCCCTCTAGAGATCAAGCTGAGAGCACTTAGCTCAAAGTCCCCATTATATAGCACATTGTTAAACTGTTTGGTGTGGCCCAAGGCCTAGGATAAAGACATTCTTATTAGACAGGACATTCCAAGAACTTATCAGTCACCTTCCAAGAGCTGAAGGCAAAAGTGAGACCTCACTTCGGGCAGGGTTAACTGCTGCACAGTATATTGTAAAGAAATAGAATATTCTCCTGCCGGGATTTCTGTCTGGGACAACAGAGGAGAAGGAAAGAGACTGAGAGATTAAGAAAGACGAGACTAAGATAGAGTGAAAGCGGGGTCAGCGGGTAAACAGCCTCAAGGGACTGTCACCCCGAGCATCTGACTCGTTGCGTATTTATTGTCGTGACACAAGGGAGTTGTTCTTTGAAAATGCACAAGATATAAATCAACTATTTTTACAAGCATCGTTCACATAGCTGTGGTCACACAAAAGGTCGTACATACAGTTACACAATGTCTCAGCCATCTCTCTGACCTTCAGCTTCTTGCTAAGTCTCGGCAAGTCATCAGAAACCCTTCCAGCCAAGGTTTTCCTCACTGGCGGGCACCTTGCATTCCAGGCGCCAGGGTTTCTGTTTCACAGCCAAAGGCACTGATTTATCTAAACTAAGCTTCTCCCTTATTGTTTCCCCATGTTGTTCTAGCTTTCCCGCTGTAGATATAAAACTTTAAATCTATCATTTGTGCTCTGTTGTATCAATACTGCCAATTATATTCCTTAAAGCATTTTTCTTCTCTCTCTCCAGAGCAAGATCTAGTTTAGAGTTTAGTTAGCTGTCATGTCTCTTTAGCCCTCGAATATGGAACATTTCTACAGCATTTCTTTGTCTTTTATGACTGTGGTGTTTTTGAAGAATATATTGCCTTTCCCCCATTAATAGAACGTTCCTATTTTTCCGCAGAGTTAGACTCAGACGACCCATTCTGGTTAGAGCTCTACATGGGTAGGTGGGGTGTGTTCAAGGATCCCACATCTGGAGGCACATCATCTGTCCCTCATTGGTGATGTTTATTTTGATCAGTCGAGGTGTTATCCAGTTTCTTCACTATGAAATTATTGCTACCCCCCCCTTGAAATCAAAGGACAACACTTTTTAAGACCACGTAATTATTTCCCTATAGATTTAGCATCCAATGATGATTCTTGCCTTATCCAGTCTTCACCATCATAACTAGAAAACGATGGTTTCTGCCTGAGTTTTGCCTTCACATTTAGCAGTCAGTATTTGACTTTCACAGTAGGCAAGAGCCACCACCCCTTCAACTATTTATTTGTTATTTGGAGGGATTTGTGAATTTTTTAAAATCATTTGTAATTTTTACTTTAATCATGTTGATGCTGAATTTGTACCAAATTTGCCCTTTTTAAACTGATTCCTGTATCCTTATAATATGCTCTCAACATTTTCTTGAGCAGCTCCTCCTTATTTTATGGAAAGCATGATGTTCTGTGCTCATGTTTACTTTGCCCCAGTTCTGGAATCAGCCATTTCTTTTACTGAGGAATTGTATTTAACACCATACTAAGACAATAATAAGTATTGTCTTTGCCACTGTGGTCTTTATTTCTTGGTCTCAGGGAGTAAAGCCAGCAGGTGTATTTGTGTGTGTGTACACATAAGTATTCATATATACATATTCATATACATATAAATATGTACACTGTAGATAAATGTTCAGTTTATTTAGAGTAAGAGATGTTAATTAAAAATTATACCGAAATAACACTTCTCACTGAGATTGGCAAAAATTCAAAAGCTTAACACTATTTTGGGGGACAAAGCTGTGGGAAATAAAACACTTTCATACACTGGAAGTAGGAATGCAAAATGATGCAAACTTGAAGGAGGGAAATTTGACAGTATCTAACAAAACTATTCATTTATTTCCCAGAAATTCACTTGTAGGAATTTTCTCTAAATATAACAAAGTGAAAAATAGCATTAACAGTATACTACAATTCATATGAGAAGAAGGGAAAATAGGTAAATACATGTATAGCTGCCTGTAAAAAACACAAGGATAAATTAAAAAAACAAGAAGTTAGTTTCTTAAAGGGGAGCAGGTAATAGGAGGCGAAGTGGGAGAGAATCATGTCTGGCTATACCTTTTGGTCTAGTTCAGATTTTTGAAAATATTTTAGTTAAACACATTATAAAATTAAATTGAATAGAATGCAAAGTGATGATCATCTGAAGCTATAAGAAAAATGAAACAAGTGAACTCCGTCATATTCGAGATTAATACTGTAACTACATTGAAGAGAGAAAAGAAGGAAAGAACTCAGGGAAGTAGCCCAGGGACACAGTATATAACTGTACCCTTCGCTTGGGGTGCTGAGGTAGTGGGGGTGACAAATTGCAGTCCTGAATACTTTTTAGTAGATCTGTTTATTGTAGTAATATAGAGGAAGCAATTCTGAAACTACTTCAGATGTATAACAGGTGCCAAGGCAGTTTTTTGGATAAAGTATGTCTTCAGCAGATGGTGCTGGAAACACTTGGACATCTGTATGTATCTGTGTGCATGTCTCACACCTCACACGAAATTAACTCAGAACAGATATGAGATTTAATGTAATATGTAGAAGTAGGAAGCTCCTAGAAAGAGGAGAAAGCTTTCATGACCTTGCTTGGGCAAAGAGTTCTTTCTTAAATATAATACCCCAAAGTATGACTCCGAATAGAAAGAAAAAAGTTGTATTTCATCAAAATTTTAAACTTTTGTTCTTGCTTTTTAACACAGGGAATCAGCCCTTCATGCCAGAGCTTGTACTCCAGCTGGAGAAGGAGGAAAAGCTTCTGATGATGGAGACAGAAGCCCAAAGAGATGGGTGTTCAGGTGAGAACCACCCGCAGTAAGAAGGGCCACAGCGCCCCTTCTAAGTCACAAGTCAGAGGTCTTCTCTTTTTAAACTGTCCAGTGGATTCCTCTTTCACTCATGGTTAGATTTTTTTTTTTTTTTAAGGAAAGGTGCAGGCAGGAAGAGAGAGGAGAAAGCATTTTTTTTTTAAATTAATTTTCAGTTCATCTTGGTTGGTTCACCCTGGTCCCCAGACACAAGCCTGAGTCCTTGGGATGTATGTGGACTGCGCTCAGCCAGAGGCAATGGACATGACCACTACTCCACCAGGGCATACCCACTCATAGTTAAAATCTAAAGTACTTCAAGTTGTCTGTTAGGTAGTAAGGTATGTCTCCCCTCAGCCCCCTCTAGCTTCCCATATTCAACCGTTGTTTATTTTTGCTTATTTATCTGCTTCAGCAGTACTGTCCCTTTGCTGCCTCTCAGACCTGTCAGTTGTGCTTCTGTTTCAGGCTTTGACTTGCCTTTCTCCCTGCCTTGAATGAATGAATGGATTATGAATGGATTATGGGATGCCTGGTCTTCAGGCCTCCTAGAGACAACTGACTGGGACAGAACGTATTAGTGTAGTCCCAGTGTACCCAGTATATTTGTCTCCTGAGGAATGCCTGTCCTAGCTCTAAGTATTTAGATGCTTTTGTGTATTCACATACAGGTAGCTGTTACTCCTAAAAAATTAGCAGTAGCCTATCAACTGAAGTAAGCATCAAAAAAGGACCAATGCCAGCATTATAGTTGACCCCAGACAGTGATTTCAAGTCACCCCTGTGTTAACTTCCTCGTTCCTATACCCAGCTCTTTCTCTGTCCTTCTGTTCTGTCCCTTCATCTGTCCCCTCTCACCCTCTAGCACCTAAACATTCTCTTGAGCTAGCTAAAGTTCTGAAGTAGAATTTTCAATATAGACATTTATCCAAGCCCAAACATTTGGTAATGTTTCTTGAGTCTTCAAGACGTCAAAAATGACCACAACTGTGTAGCTGAGGAGGATCCTGGGTAGGAAAAGAATTAATAGAAAATTTTAGGGCATATCCTGGTGGCTCAGGCACTAAACCAGTGGCTGGGACATAGACCATGGAAACCCCAAGGACACAGGGTGTGACCTGGGGCCTGGGAGAAAAACTAAAATCAAGAATGAACTTCTCTCTCTCTCTCTCTCTCTCTCTCTCTCTCTCTCTCTCTCTCTCTCTCTCTCTCTCTCTTACCTCTTCCCTGCCTTCCTCCCTAAGAAAAAACTTTCAAAATCAGTTTTCACTTTAATAAATTTTCATTGCCATTCCAGTCAAGTTTCAGAGTTACATGCTACAATGCACTCTTTAGAGCAGTGGCAGCAATTTTTTCTCTAAAGACTAGACAGTTGGTGCACCCTGTGGAGTAGTAGTTGTGTCCACCACCTCTGGCAGTGTGTAGTCCACATACATCCCAAGCACCTGGATTCACATCCTGGGGCCAGGGGGATCAACCAAGATGAGCAACTAAATAGAATAAATAAAAATGCTTCTGCCTTCTCTCTCTTACTGCCTGCCTACTCTCCTTCATTCCTGCCTGCACCTGTCCTTAAAGAAAAAAAGACCAGCCTTTCCCAGCCATAAATGGTCTCTGTCACATATTCTTTGTGTTTTTTGTATACCATTTACAAAAAGTAAATTCTTAGCTCCTGGGCTATACAAAAACAGCCTAGTGTTGTCCTGCTGATAGCATCAGCAAGAGCATAATGTCATGTTTTCAAATATACTTAATTTTTAACATATACTAACATGTTTATATATCTTAATGTAAACATTTGATAATATACATTCTTATTTTTAATATACCAGTGGTTCTCCTTCATGATACCTTGTGAAAAACTCTCCCAGTGTAAAATTAAAACTTTTATCACAGCTGCATAATATTCTAATATGTAGTTATAGCATGCATTATTTAGTCATTTTCTAATTACTGGGCACTTAATTTATTTCTTCTCCTTTTATTTCTATTTTTTTAAAACTAATCCAGAAAATAAAGGAACAGAAACCCCAATCCAAATGTCCTTGGATACTAGTAATTTTATTTCTATGGACTAAATTAACCTAGTAATGCAGACTTGAGGAGAAAACTATCCCTCACTGCTTTAACTTTGGAATAGCAATCAGAAGAGACAGTGAGCTCCTATTGGCTTTCCTACAGCTTATAGGAGCTGACTGAAATATTTGTAAAATGAGGATTCTGACAACCACACTCTAGATCTCCTAGGAAGAAATACTTCCATTTCCAGTTATATTGGGAAAAAGTATGATGTCAACAAATAGTGGCGCTTAAACTGTTTCATTTCCTTGCAAAATTTTCCAAGTTGCAACCAATTCACTTCTTCCAAAGTCAGCATCCATATAGATTCCCTTAATTCCCAGTCCCCTTGCTGGCGAGGATGATTCAGGGTGAGCGATACAGGAGATCAAGAGTAGCCACCTTCTTTCCTTTCATCCCCAATTTAAAAAAAACAACAGGTATTTATTTGATTTTCTTCTCTACAGATTAGCCATTAAATAAGTATTAATATAGGAATTAGTTTTCAAATGTCATTCTCATAAAGATCTAGTACATAATTTCAATGGGTGATCACTGTAACCTGGAAACAGGAAGTTGTACTCTCAGGGTTCATATGTTTTGAGGGAGAGAATGTTTTCTAGTGGCATTTTTTCCTCAGATTTTGAAACTTCAGTTCATGTAGGCAAGAAACCAAAAGGTGCAAATCTACCTGGATATTCTTCTAAGTTTCTGCATTTGAACTTTGCAAAGTGAGCTGTGAAACTGATCATGAACTTTATACCGTCTTTAACTATTTAGACCAGTGTTTTTTATACTTTCTGATCGTGACTCTCAACATGTAATGTAACAGTACAGAATACATATTTGGACACATCTACACATCTGAACTGTTTCTTGTCTCCTCTCAGACCACCATGGAATTAAATTAGAAATCGATAATTAGATAACAACACAATCTCCAAATACAAGGATATGGAACCACATACTTGTAAATAATACATGGGTCAAAGAAATCTCAAGAGAATTTTATTTTAGTATCTTGACCTAAACGTGAAAACCAATTTATAAAAATTTGTGGAATGTAGTAAAAACAGTACTTAGAGGGAAACTGGTAGCATTGAATGTATATATTAGAAAGGAAGAAAGATCTAAAACCAATCATCTAAGCCTCTTCCTTAGGAAACTAGAAAAAAGAGCACATTAAATCCAAAGTAATCAGAAGAAAGAAAGAATGAGAGCAGAAATCAGTGAAATTGAAACAGGAAGTCAATAGAGAAAAATCAGTAAAACCAAGAGCTAGTTCTTTGAAATGAAGGATAAAACTGATATGCTTCTAGCCAGGCTAACTGAAGAAAAAGGGAAGAGAACACAGATTACTAACATCAGAAGTGAAAGAGGAGAGACATCACTACAGACCCTGGAGGCATTAAAAGGATAATAAATGTATATTGTGAACAAATGCTGTGCCCCAAAATCAGATAACCTAGATGAAATGAACCAATTCTTTGAAAGACACAGTTTGCCAAAACATAAAAAAATTAAGCAATCTGAGTAGACAGTTAAACTTCTGTTAAAAGAATTGAGTCAATAATTAATAATCTCCCAAAACAGAAAGACAACTCATTCATTGAGGAAAAGAAGTAGAGACAGACGGTGCACCCTGATGTAGCTGTTAGGTCTACTGCCTCTGACTGAGTGCAGTCCACATACATGCCAAGGACCTGGGTTCGCATCCTGCGGGAGGTGGGGGGCAACAACCAAGATGAGCAACTAAATAAAATAAATACAATGCTTCTTCCTCCTCAGTCTTCCTGCCTGCCTGCCTCTGCTCACCTTCATTCCTGCCTGTACCTTCCCATTGAAAAAGTAAATAGATGTGCCCTGGTGGAGCAGTGGTTAGGTGAATCACCTCCAAAGGAGGACAAGGCCACGTATCCCAGGTCTTGGGGTAAACGACCTGTGTGAACAATTAAATAAAAATTAAAGAAAGAGAGACAGATAAGAAGTCCTCTGAAAGGTAAATACACTGTTAAAGAGAGTTAAGCATCAGGTTTGGGAAGAGAGCAGCCAGCACAGCAGCTTCAGTTTTCTTAATGAAAACATCGTAACTATTTTCCACTTCCCATAAAATGCCTTTGTTTCTCTTCTGTCTGAAAGCACCATGGGAATGCAGGGTAGTCTCAGCCTGGGTTGCCTAAGTTGGTTTCTTGAGTAGCTTCTAGAAAAAAAAAATATATAAATAAATTATTTCTCTTAATTGTCTGATGTTTCAACAAATAAAACATGTTATTGAATTGATTCCCATAGAAGGCTGAAATAATTGATTTTCTTAAACTCTAAAACAGGATTTTCTAGAAGACGAAATACATTTTCAACCCTCATACAGCCTTTCAGCTTTGCAGCAAAATTGCCATCACCCATTCATTTCCCACAATAAGTAACTTACCTACACGTGAGTGAGAAGGACCCGAACTGCGATTCGTGCATGAGGTGGTCACTGAGCAGCTGCAGGTCTAGCCCTGCAGGCAGTGAGGGTGGCGCAGTGCACGAAACAGTTGTGGACAGCAGTCCAGTGTGGAGAGATGGAGGGTGGATTACTGTGTGTGAGGATAACAGTCATGGATGGGGTGGGAGGGCACTCTCTTACTACTTTCTTTTTTGCATGCTAGAGGGAATTAATACAGCGCCAACTGTTAAGGAGTGCATGTTATTACTTCAACTCAGTAGAATCAGTGTCCTCTGCTAGGATATTTCTCATCTCTATGAAAATTCATTGTGTGCTTATCATCTGAGCTTGAATAAGTGACAAGCCATTTCCATCCAAATATATCTGTCTTCAACCCTTAGGATGCCACATATTCCCTGGAAATTAAAGTAACCTTCCAGTAAAATGACATGTGCCAAAGTCAATATTACTGAGTTTTGCTTGGTTCGATGAGTTGCCTCAAAGGCCACCTGTTGATGTCGTAAAACTTGTGTTTACCTCCCCCATACTCCATTTTTTCCTGATATCTTTGGAGTTGAAATCTATCAGTGTTTCACATTCCAGACTCTACTATGGCCCTCGGTAATTGTGAAATATCTTTTGAAAGGAGTTAAAATCGATACTGGCGTATAGTGACTTAAAGAGCTGCTTACTCTCATGAAAAGAATTAATTCATTAAAGACCAAATGATGCCTCAAGCCTAGATTAAAGGTCTGTCTTTACCTTTGTCCACTCAGTGTTTAATACACAACTTCCATAGAAACAGGCAAACAAAACCATTACCATGCGCATGTGCTGGTGGAAAAGAAAATATTATCAGAATAATATCAGAACAATAGACATCCACGTGAAAATATATTCTTTCCAGTATGAGAATATCCTCTTCTGTTTTCTCCTTGGAATCTCCAGGAAACCCATGATAACGTGGTTTTTGAGCCTTTTTTGAATGTCTAGGTTGTGTTAAAAAAAAAAAGAAAGATGTAGCTGATTTTGAGGCATATTCTGTGGATCCTATTTATATTCCTGGTATAGCCAAAGATGAGCCACTTTCCAAGTATTCTTAGAGGTAATGATGTGAATTTTCTCCTGTTATGACCAGTGTACAAAATCTTAAAAATCTCTGAATAAAAGCATTCACTGTGCACATATCTAAATTCTCTATCCTTTAGGAACCAAGAATCAACATAAAATGGAGAATGTTCAAGAAGTGGGACTAAACTGCCTTTCCTCTAAAGAGCTTTCCTCCTGGCAGACCTGCCAACAAGGTACAGGCAGGTTAACCAGGTGTCAGGATTCCATGAACAAATTTCAGGGGATTATTTCCCAGCTAAAACAGGGTGATGCCCACCACCACCTTTGGACAGGAATACCAGTTCAGATTTCTGAAGATGAGGACTGTGTGTCGACTCATATGGGGGATGTCTCCAATTACATAAAATATCAAGAATTTCCATCTTGGAGAGCTCAGCATTCTTGGAGGAAAGTACATCTGACAGAGTCACATAATTATCAATGCAGATGTCAGCAAACTTCCATGAAAACTCATTTCCGTAAGTGTGACAGCGTCAGTTGGCTCTCCCATCACAATGGTAACCTGGGAGTACGCAGAACAGAAGAAAACTATGGCTGCCATGACTGTGGAAAAGACATCGTGGAGGTCCCATTGCTCAATCAAGGTTTACCTCAAACAGGGCAGACGCTCCAGCCATGTCATGAGGACAGAAAAGCCGTCAGGAGTGACTCCAGCTCTGAAGTTCATCAACAGTTACACCTAGAAGGAAAACTCCGTACAAACAGTCTGTATGGAAAGAGCTATAGTAAAAGCTCAGTTCTTTGTATTCATCAGAGTGTTCACAGAGGAGATGATTGTGTGCTTGAGAGTTCACGTCTGCAATCCCGTCAGAGAACGCAGACAGAGGAGCAGCCGTGTAAGTGTGAAAATGGTGAGAACTTCAATCAGGGCTCTAGACCGGCATCCTGTAGACGTGACATTTGTGAGAAAGTCTTCAGTCATAGCTTAGACTTTAATAATATTTTTAGGGTTCATCCAGGGCAAGAACCCCATGAATGTGAAGAAGATGGAAATGTATTTAATCAGAGTTCTTGTCTTCAAGTCCATCAGAAAATACACACTGAAGGGAAACTCTACACAGATGTAGAGTGTGAAAAGGGTTTCATTTATAGTTCAAATCTTAACATTCAACACAGAGATCACATGGAAGAGAATCCTTATCTTTCTGAGGAACGTGCTAATGGCTTCAGTCTGGCCTCACATTTTCAGGACCTTCAAATTGTTCACACTAGGGAACAACCATATAAACATCATTCATGTGGTAACAGCTTCAGCCAAAATTCATGTGTTCAGGGTCATCAGAAAATTCACGTTGGAGAGAAACCTTATAAGGAGTGTGGGAAAGGCTTCAGTTGGAGTTCAAGTCTTAAAGATCACCTGAGAGTCCACACTGGAGAGAAACCATACAAATGCAATGTATGTGGTAAAGGCTTTAGTCATAGATCAGTTCTTAATGTTCACCAGAGAGTCCACACAGGGGAGAAACCTTATAAATGTGAGGACTGTGATAAGGTATTCAGTCGGAGTTCTTATCTTCAAGCCCATCAGAGAGTCCACACAGGAGAAAAACCATACAAATGTGAGGAGTGTGGGAAGGGCTTCAGTCGCAATTCGTACCTTCAAGGCCACCAGCGTGTTCACACTGGAGAGAAACCATACAAGTGTGAGGAGTGTGGGAAAGGCTTCAGTCGGAGTTCACACCTTCAAGGCCATCAGCGAGTCCACACTGGCGAAAAACCCTACACGTGTGAGGAGTGTGGGAAAGGCTTCAGTTGGAGCTTTAATCTTCAAATTCATCAGAGAGTTCACACAGGAGAGAAACCCTATAAATGTGAAGAATGTGGTAAGAGCTTCAGTAAAGCTTCAACTCTTCTGGCCCATCAGAGAGTCCACACAGGAGAGAAGCCATATCAATGTGATAAGTGCGGTAAGAGCTTCAGTCAGAGATCATACCTTCAAAGCCATCAGAGTGTTCACACTGGAGAGAGACCTTATATATGTGAAGTATGTGGCAAGGGATTCAGCCAGAGAGCCTATCTTCAAGGTCATCAGAGAGTCCACACTAGAGTGAAACTGTACAATTGTGAGATGTGTGGGAAGGGCTTTAGTCAGAGTTCACGCCTTGAAGCACATCGGAGGGTCCACACAGGAGGAAAACCATACAAATGTGAGGTGTGCACAAAGGGTTTTAGTGAGAGTTCACGCCTTCAAGCACATCAGAGGATCCACACAGAAGGGAGACCTTATAAATGTGAACAATGTGGTAAGGGTTTCAGCGGGTTTTCTAGTCTTCAGGCCCATCACAGAGTCCATACTGGGGAAAAGCCATACAAATGCGAGACATGCGGAAAGGGCTTCAGTCAGAGATCTAACCTTCAGGCTCATCAGAGAGTCCATACAGGAGAGAAACCATACAAGTGTGATGCATGTGGGAAAGGTTTCCGTTGGAGCTCAGGTTTTCTAATTCACCAGGGAGTCCACAGTGGTGATAAGTTGTATAAAAGTGAAGAGTGTGGTAGAAAGTATCCTTCATCAGAGAATCCATACAGAAATGAAGTTCTATAAAATGGTGTTCTGTTTTGTTGTGAAGTCCTGAAATGGAAACGGAAATTTTCCATTTACTGAAGTCTTTTTGGCAGAAAACTTAATTTTGCTGAAAATGTAATGTTTCTGCCCACTCTCAGCATTCACTGTGGTCAGAAGATCACACAGCAGACATCTGGTGAGAAGGGTTCCATAAGGGGTCTTGGTCAGAACTTTACTATCAGTCCTTACATGACTTTAGCCATTGTACTGGGACACACAAGAGATTAGAGTACGGTCAATAACATAACAGAAATACAGTAATGAGCATGGCTACACCCATGTCTACTAGAAAGTAAGTTTAATGAATGAAAGTCTACAAAGCCATGTCATCCCATAACTATGTAGGTGCTCGATATTTTTTGCTAAATGACTAAATGTAAAAAGGTATCATGTTTGAAAGTTCTGTTAAGTCATTTCCCTCAAAAAAGTCATTTAAAAATGCAACTAACCTTAATAAAAGCATTTCAAGTAAATAAGTATTACTTGAAATCAAGCAATATTGTCCTATGAAATTACATGAATGTAATTATTACCCTTTGGGATGGTTCCTATTCTTTGTCGTGTCTGCAACAGGAATGGGCTGAATATCTTATCATTTGGCCTCTTTCTGTGCGGTATACCATCCATTTAAGTTTATCTTGTACATCTTATGCAAGTATGTGTACTTTAAATGGCAGAATAGATTGCTAAGCATTTTTTTTTACTGCAAAATGGGAAAACTACATTTTCTATAATTGAATTTTCACTCCTGTTGTGTGTGTTAGGGCAGAATTTTACTGTAATATTTGGAAAGTCAGAAACGGTTACTAATGGAAAATAGTTTCTTAATAAATGTCAAAAGTACAATACGTATTTTTTTTTCAGTCTTCATATTTCTACCAAAGACCTTTTGATCAGACTGATTTCTAAGAGTTATATCTTCTGCCCAATTCAGACCTCCTTAGGCAGGATCTTTAATAACTTTGAAGAACTTTATTTTGTGAAGTTCTCCATCCCCATACTTTCCCCACCCTTCAAAAGAAAATCTTAATTTTTTCCATTTATCACATGTTGATTATTAGGGTAGGATTGCCTTTCACTTGCAATTCTCTGTCATGAACAAGGGATTTTGTTGGTGAGAATGGAAAATACAGTCTTGTTAGAGAAGAGTCATAAAATATATATAAAAATGTCTAATCTGCACCCAGCTGGAAACCATAGAATTAGAATCTATGGTAAAACAATTTTAGTAGTGAGAAAATGTGTGTTCAGTGCAGGTAATCTTAAAACTAGAAATAAATGCCCCAAAGAGTTTGGATAAATTCCGGATAAATTTGGATAAAATTTGTAGATGCTCCGATATGAAGCTACGGGTGGAATGGAATTAATCTATAATGAGAGGAGACAATTGTGCCTACCACTTAGTAAAAATGTGATTATACTTTCATTATATCTAGTTAATTGAAATCTGCATACAGAAATGTGCAAATACATGCCTAATAGTTAATGTGCGCAAGATTTCTCACCGCCACGTGTGTAGACGGGGCTCTCCTATAAGCAAGAGTTCGTCTTAGTTTTTTTCTTTTTGTACTTTTTTTTTTGGTAATTTACAATTGACATTTATCAATTATACCAAGCAAGAAACTGCTGAGATTTCCTTTCTAGCTAAGAACTCATAATAGGAATCATTCTCTTTCATTCTATGGCATTATGGCCAAAATTAAAGAATAAATCCCCTGAAGTGAATTTTCAAAATTCTCTGCACTTTTGAGGATATGGATAAATTGTCAGCAGCTTTGTAGTTCTGTGACTGTCTTTAGTTCTCAAAGCCCATGCAGCACGGAATGGCAAGATCGGACCCGAGATGGGCATTCAGATGGAAACAGTGAGAAGAGCGTTCATGCCCTCCCTAGCCTCGTCCTCTCCCAGTACTTCCAGGTTCACCAGCCCAACTCCCCGCACCCCGCTGTGGCCAAGCTTGGTCATTACCGCCGCCCGCTGCCTTTCTCCCTTCCCTGGGGCTGTGAAGTGCAAGCTTGTTCTTTCCGTTGACCGCCCGCATCCGGGAGCCCACTCAGAGTTGCCTCCTTAGAACAAAAGAAACTCCCATCACGGAGGAATTGCCACGACTCCCGGAGCCCTGCGTAAGGAACTGTTAGGAACCGCCAAGTTTCCCTGAGGATCCTTGGACTGTCGGGTAATAGAAATTACTCAGAGGCCAGGCTGTTCCTCAGAAAATGTTTATTAAAGCTTATGCAGAAGGGCACCAGCATGGAGGACAGGATTCCAGAGAAGGTATTAAGCTGGCATTCTCTGATCAGCGCGTAGCCCTCCTGAGGTGTAATGTTCCACTTAACCTTTGTCTTCCTTCCCTGCTTTCCTGTCTTTCTGGGTCGAATATCCAGATCCCTGTGGAGCAAAGCTGTGCATGGTAGCTGTAAAGGCTAGCTCTCAATGTACCCCCCAATGGAGCCCTTTTAAACACACGTGGAGCCTTCGAGATTTCCCTCTTCTGCAGAGCTGGGCGGAGAATTGGGCGATTTGGGGGCAGGAATAGTTGCAGTGTAAGGAATGAGTGGTGCCAGTTAAGAAGAAAAAACTTCAAAATTTCCCTATGCCAGCAAAAACAAACCACGAAGCGGTTGTAAATGCTGTAGGCCTAAGTCAGGGAGGGCAGTGCTCCTGGGCCCTACCTTTCACAGAACCAGGGATTAGAGCACGAGATGCTTTCAGTGTGCTTGTCACTTAGGAATTTGCAAGGGCTTTATTTAGGAGCTCTGTTAAGAACTGGGGTTAGCTAGAGGGATCTTGTTATAAATCACATTACAGGAGTCTTAAAAATCACAACATAATATGTATTATATACATACATACCTAGTGAATGAGAAGTCCCTATTTGGCTATTAGTAGAAATGAAAGCTTCCATTATCCATTTTAATCTGGCAATGATTTTTATCTGAAAATCGTCTTCCCTATTATTACCAGATTAATTCTGTTTAATAAGTGAAACTACAAAATATAGATTACCAACAGTTTTTACTTGGGGGCAGAATCCTTGGATCTAATTCTTTAAAGTGGTTCTTTTGTGAATTTTATAAGCAGAAGCCCTATTCTAATGCGGTCGGGCGGCCGGAAGAGGCACCCACCCCTGTTCGGTCAGCAACTACAGGACCCAATATGCCTCTCATCTTCCCTGGGAAGTGAGGTCGCTTCCCAGCCCAGTAGCAAGAAGGAAGTTCCCCTTTCCTCTTCAGGAGCGCCTCCAAAGGTTATATAAAGGGGTGCTGGCGTTCGATCTGGGGAAGTAGGGGTCTCACCAGGAGACTGCATTTTCCAAACTGCTTTATGTTGTTTCCAAGTAAGTCTGGAAATAACTGGTGAAATAACTGCTTGCTTTTTGTTTGAGGTCAACACTTTAAAATCATATAACACATCACAAAATTGTCTTAAATTTCCTGCCATCATGGCTGTTCTCCTTGGCGTTAACAACTCCAAGATTTTTTTAAATGAAGTTCAAGTTCTCTCCTTTATGCCCTAACCAGATATTTGTATCACTTATTTTGTAAATTGTTCGCACATTGGGATGAGACGCTTATTCCACAAACACTGTCAAAAGACCTTAGGTGGCCTGGGGTAAAAAAAAAAAGGGGGGGGGGGGGGGGACCGTGGCAAGGCAGTGAAACACCCTGCTGTCCGTTCCCCCAAATTACTGTCTAGAACGGTTCACTTGTCTCTGCACGACGCCTCACCAGTCCAGGAGATTCCGGTCGGAGCAAATTGCAAGCAATGAACTGTCAAGCAGTTCATCACAGGAACTTCCACAAACATCCATCTCTTCAAAAGAAGGCATCAACCATCACCTAGAGATCCCTCCGCTACAAAATTCCTTGCTGTTTCCACCAGTCCTGGACTGGCGTCTTGACTCAAACAATCCTAGTCAACTGCCTCGCATTGAAACACCCGCCTTAAACCAAAGTTCCAACAGTCAAATACAACTTTGCCTTCCTGGTCCCTGTCGAAGTGCCGAAGCTTTGTCGAGGGGTTCTTTCCACAGGTCACGCGCGTGATACTGGAGACCCGGCATTCGCTACAAGTTTGAGACCCAACGTGTCCTCCGTTCCGTGTTCGGGCTCAGCCCCCGCCACTTACGCTTCCCGCTTTTCACCTACTTTCTGCTCCCCCCACCCCCCGGCCCAAGCAATTTAGTTTGGAGTTTATTTTCAGACTGCAAGCATCGCCTTTCTGTCAGGGTCCCGTTTTTAACTCGCAATTATTTTCGAATGAGCTTTACAAAATGAATAAAACAGAGGAATCTGACGGAGACCAAGAAACGCTTTGCAAAACCAGAGGCAGCGGACGCCAGGCGCGAGGGGGGGGTGACCCGCGAACTTCATGCTGGGAAATGTAGTCCCGGCGGTGCGTGAGCACGAGCGCTTCCGCCCGGGGATTCTGGGAAGTGTAGTCCAGTAACTCCCCAGTACGCCGGGCACTTCCGCTCCGGGAAGGCGAGGTCGGGCCGAGGTTGTGCCGGGGGAGGTGAGGCAGCCCGGCTTCCCTGGCTGCCTCCGCGCGCTGTCGGCCTGGGCGTGGGGCCGCCAGGGACCCGAGGTTCCCTCCCGGGGACGGGAAGCGGCGGGCAGCGACGGAGGGGGGGCTGGAGGCAGCGCTTTGCGTCCTCTCGGCGGAGCCTCCCGCGTCGGGGGCGGGCTCGCGTCCGGCTCCGAGTTTGAGGGTCTCCCGCGCTGGGCTGTCCCAGCCCCTTCCCCGACCTGCCAGCCAGTTGCGTGCGTCCTTCTCGCGGCGAAATCACGGCCGAGTTACTTGATCCCTCCTTGCGCCAGTTCGCTCCGGCGCAGACCAGGTTAGTTGCGTCTCTGTGAGGTTCTCGTGTATTCGTAAGAAGCTTAAAAACCATGCCCAGGGCATAGTCCAGGGTGGGGTGCTGCCAAAGCTCTGAAAAGTCACTCTGCTGTTTGGAGGCTCCTGCGAGCCCGCGAGGGGACGGAGCGCGCTGTCCGATGGAGCCCGGACACTCGGCAGCCTCTTGTTTAGGAAGGAGCGGTCTCTGCTGGGTCGTGGGACCGTCCTCGGGTTTATCCTGGACGGAGAAACTTGCACGATCGCGGCTTCACGAGTAGTAAAGCCTCAGGAAGTGGGCAGTTTTGTGCAGTAGCCCCGGATTGTTCATTTAAACGCCACGCGATTTCTCAGTCTTAGGTTATTCGCCCTTATTTCGCATCATGCGTATGGGAGACGTGTGTTTGCGGCTCTTCCAGGTGAATAACATTTGCAGGTAATTACACCGACCGAGGGGTGGGTGGAGGAGGACAACTTAACGACCGTTCCCAAGGGAACAAATTAGCTGTGAGACAGGCAGTAGAATTGGACTTTTCTGAGGGTCGTAGTAACCCACGGGGCAGTCAGGATTCTGGGTTTAAGATTCATTTACCGGAAAACACATTCGCAAGGGCAGTTTCATGGAGCATAACAGCACCTTTCTTGTCAGAGCTGCAGGAAATAGGGAATTGCTGGCGTTATTATCCCCTTCGCAGGTCAGTTTAGAGAGGTTAGTAACTAGCTCAAGGTTCACACTGCTAATAAGTGGAAAGAAGGGAGCAGAGTTTGCCACCCCCAAATATGCCTCTTTGGCATAAGGATTATTTTAGGCTGGGGATATTTAAGAAACAGCAAAGCTAATGCACTGAAAGTTGAGTAGCAGGCACCCTTTTGTAAGAGACATTTTTAAAGAAAATCTCCCATTTGTGAGAGTGTCTCCTTTCTCTTGCCTGGAAGAGGAAGATGACCAAATCTCTAGAAACTCCAGTCAACAGAGAAGGCAGGAACTTAAATCGGCGTTAACACCCGTGCCCTGTTAACTGTGCCAGGAAGAGGGCTGACTCCAGAGATACCCTTTTTCCTAAGAAATTTCTCTGCATAACAGGGCAACCTTGTTTTCCAAACATCTCTGCCTTTCTATGAAAGACCTTCCTGTCCTTCATGTCCATACACCTCACGCCTTTTCCTCTGCTCAGGCTTTACTATATAACCCTCAATACCTGGCTCCCTTTGAGTCCCCGTGTCTACAGGAGGCTCCCATAGGTATGTTACTGGGCTGGCCTTTCTCCTGTTAATCTGTCCTAGGTGGTTTTAATCATCTGGCCAAAGAACCTAGAAGGGAAGCCCCTCCCCTTTAGTACTGCGTAGGAAATTAGAATTTGAAGTCAGGCATTTGGCTTTGTTGAGTTGTATCACCTGTCGGCTGCTCGGCTCCTGAGCCCCAGGTGTGGGAATACCTTGGGAGCGACAGGAAGCCTTGGGGTGGGGCTGCTGGATGGATTGTTCATGAACAAAGGCAGTTATTGAGGGTTCAGGAGAAGCCACATCCCAGCCTGTTCTATGTTGCCACCTCATCTACCCAGAGATAGGGACACCCTCCTAGTCCCTGCAAAGTGCCTCATGGACCGGAAGCATCCCTAGTTTGTCTCATGATGGCTTTCCCTTCTCAGTTTGGCCTTCCCAGCACTCCGACTGCCCCCAAAGGAAGTGGAGGAAAATGACCAAGTTCCAGGTAAGCCAAGTTTGCCTTTCTCTTTCTTCAGATGACATCTCAGTTCAGTTCACAAAGATCAGACATTTTCTCCTGCTTGAGAAGGGTAAAGGGAAGCCACCCAAGGGACTGTCATATGCTAGGCTCTTGTGTTTTTTTTTTTAAGGAAATGTGCAAGTAGGAATGAAAGCAAGCAGGCAGACAGGAGGAGAGGAGGAGGAAGCATTTTATTTCATTTCCGGTTTTTTAATTGTTCACATTGGTTATTTCTCCCCAGCCTGGTACTCAAACCAGGGACTTGTGGCCTTCGTCTTTGGAAGCGAGTGACCCAACTGCTGCTCCACGAGGGGGCGCCAGGCCCTTTTTATTTTCAGATAATATCGTGAACATGAATAGGTATAATTTTTTTTTTAAAAATCCCCACATTATATACTTGTTTACATATTAGCTGTTTTCATTGTCCGCGAGTCTTTTTCATTTGCATCTGCATGTATTTATGTGTCTTATGAATTTTGCATTTTTAACGTCTGCAACGTTAGTTTTCTTGCATAAAAATTTCCTTCCCAAACAGGTATTCAGAGAATTCTAGCAGTCCTTTCTCCTTAAAGTTCTAGGAACTTGTATTTTTGTATGTGGTGTCTCACATTTTGTGGAAAAATGTCATAAATTATGACTTTTTGCAACAGAGTCAAACTGACACTAAGCTCAGACATTTGTTTTAAAAAAAAGAGCTAGATTATTTCATTTTAAGTTGAACCCTATGTGTATCATAGTTAAAATGTTCTAGTCAATGACATGTTAGTTTATCTTTTTTTAAACCCTCAGAACTGGGTCAGGAGGCCAGGTCCATAGCCCTGCCCCTGAGCCTTAGGGCTTTGCCAGTTAGTGTAGCTTAGTGTCTATTTAGTTTTAAAATGCCGGACATTTATACCAAGAAGCCCTGAGCCACGAGGGTGTTCCTTGTCTTCATATTTACGTAAAGTAACAGGTTTGTAAACTTTCCGAAATCTGTTCCCTAACCCAGGCGTTTCAGTTGTCCAGTTATGTTGGCTAGATGGAAAGATCCAGAAGGAAACTACTTGAGGCCACAGTTGCCTGGCAGGTCTAATGGATGACGGACTCCAAAATACACTGCCTGTGACCTGTTCCTTATCGCAGTGCCTGTCTCTCTATCAGATGTGGCAGCTCGTCGCCGAGTCCACAGACGCTCAGAACTCCAGCCAGATGAGATGCCGAGTCTTTAGACGGATCATTTCTATGCTGAGAGAAACACTAGTGGGCGACGGCGGGAATTTAGAAAAATTCTCAATAGGAAGCATACTGATTGGTACTGTGGTCCCTCTAGGTGTCTGAGCAAGGGCAGCGAGTGGGATGAAAATACTGGATGATGATCTTTTTTAAAAATTCAGTAGCATTTTTTTTAAGTGCTGTTTTTATCACTAATAATTATCCAAGATCGAAAAAATAACGGTGTTGGACAAAGTATGGAGAATGAAGGACACTGTCAGATCTCTTGCAGGAAGAGTTAACTGGGAAAACTGCCATTAGACGTGCAAAGTAAAGGTGCATATTATACAGGTGAAAAATTTGAGGGCCAATAATACCCCTTATAGCAGGTTTCAGTTATCAGTGGTCCACCGCGGGCCGAGAGCATTCGAGTATGTTTTTCTGAGAGAGATCACATTCACATAACTTTCATTACAGTACATTATAATCATTCTGTTTCGTTCTCTTACTGTGCTTGTAAGTTAAACTTAGTCACAGATGTGTATGCTTACAAAGGACATGGAGCAGTGGACCCTTGAGTGACCTATGAACTGGGTTTATTTATATGGATTTTTTTAAAGGACTGGTACAGGCAGGAATGAAGGCAAGTAGACAGGGAGGCAGGAAGAGAGAAGAGGAGAGAATAAAGGAAGCACTTTATTTTATTTAGTTGTTCATCTTGGTGGTTCTCCCAGGCCCCGGGTCTCAAACCTCTGCCCTTAGGAAGTACGTGGGGTTTAGGTGGGTGGTAAAATTGAGATCAGGTGAGCCCTGGCAGTTTATCAGGTAAGTCCACTGCCTCTGGCTGGCTGGCACCAGCCACATTTCAGCCGGAGGACCTGGGTTCGCCTCCTGGGGCTGGGGGAGCAGCCGAAAGGAACAACTAAATGAAATAAACGCTTCTTCGGCCTCTCTCTTCCTGCCTGCCTGCACCTTTCCTTTAGAAAACAAAACAAAACAAATGTTTACAATGGCGATTGATTAGTGTTGCAGAGGCAGTGACTTTCCAGTCACACTTGGACTTCGGATCCACGTGCTGCTCCAGGAGTCACCGGGTACGGGGTTTGGCCCTCCCCGTGGCGTCCAGCATCCACTGGCATATATCCCGCCATGGAGACTGCATCGAGGCAGTCAGGTGACTTGTCCAGGCTCTCAAAGCGAATAAAGGGCAGAGCCTTGCACTGAACCGCGGCGCTCAGTCTCCAGAGCCTGTTCTCTTGTCCTCGACATGGACAAAAACGGCGGGTTTCTGAAACTGCAAAGAGCGAGCGCCATACCTGCTCTGGCCGGTGCCAGAGGCCGAGAGGTGGACGAGCCTGGCTAGAATGCGGTGGTCCCCAGTGAGAAAGGAGACAGGCACTGTTACCTACTGTCAAGACGAAGCTCAACCTCTCAGACAATCTGGCACTGCCATCAAATGATTTGACAGCAACGGTTCCAGAGACTGACTTAAGGGACTCCATGTCACATGGACACAGCTGTTTGGTTTTCCCTTCGGTGCCTTCCTGCTGCCCCCAGCCCTGACACCTTGGGTGCGATTGGGGAAGGGGAAGGGGAGAATAGTAGTGGCTCGGGGCCCTCAGAATCTGCAGCAGCTTCCCACGCATCCCAGCGTCTTAGCCCTGCCCCCGGGAGGCTGTAAGACTGAGACTGCGTGTGCCTGATGTTGTAGGAGGCAGTGACCTTCAGGGACGTGGCTGTGGTCTTCACGGAGGAGGAGCTGGGGCTGCTGGACTCGGCCCAGAGGACGCTGCACCGAGACGTGATGCTGGAGACCTTCAGGAACCTGCTGTCCCTGGGTGAGGACAGCCACCTCTCAGTCCTTGAGCAGACTTTCTCTGCCTTGGCCCCATGGGCCAGAGAATTCTGGGGACTCACCTGTGCATTTTAGGATGTTTAGAGGCATCAGTGGCCTCTCCCCACTAGTCCAAGGCTTCAAGCGCCTTAGAGACCAGAGTTTTACAGCCTCTGTGGAGCATAGAGACAAGGTATTTCTAGTCTTTGTTCCAAGGCAAGTCTCTGTGCTTTTGTAAATGAGCTCTCCGCCAGAGCCGAGCTCGCTGTGCCTCTCTCCTTATTTCACTGATCTTTTTCAAACTTGTGGGTCATGACATCCAAAGTTGTATCCGCGTGCTCGCTAAGATGTAGACCGACAATGTCAGCTCCTTAGCAAGAATGGTGCAGACACAGCAGTAAGTCGAGCTGCTTGAATGAAAGACGGGAAAAGACGTGGTGGAAACAGGTCAGAAGCAAGTCATTTAAGCTGTCGGAATTTCTGTGTGGCAGTACTTCTGCGGGGGGTCACCAGAGACGTGTGACATACACACTGCTCTGTGGGAGGGTGGAGCCTTACACTGTGCCATTGGACCCAGCGTTTTTCTCTACTTTTCGCCCTTAATGTTTTCCCCTTAAATCTTTTCAGGACTCCAGTCTATCAAACCAGACCTGATATCCCAGTTGGAGAGAGAGGAGCAGCTTTGGATGACAAAGCTCCCGACTCAGGGAGGGCGGCATCCCCGTGGGAACTGCGCAGCCAGAGTCCACGCAGGTAGCAGTGCGGTCACCCTGACTCCTGGGCAATCTCTTCCCCCAGCAACCAGACCCTTGAAAATCAGGCACACCCCGTCACTCCTGTGTCAGACCCTCCAGCTCCCATTTCACTCAGTGGAGTCCAGTGTTGAAGACCCCTGGAGGCCATAGCGTTGGCAGATTCATAGCCTTTCCACCCTCCGTTGTCCTCCTGTTGTCTCCTCTCCCTTTGTCTCTGCCAGACTCCTGTGTTCCTCAGACAGGACAGCTTCTGCTCTGGGACCTTTTATATCCTTGGCTGGGATGCTGCTGACCCAGAAACCTCTGATCGCCCTTTCTCAGCCACTCACACCTCTGCACTGAAGCCATTTCATCCAAGATGGACTGTGACATTCTGTTTAAAAACCAAATTCTCTTCACTCTCCGTGTCCTGTTCTGTCTGAGCGCTACACCACCAGATTATAACTAACTCGAACACACACGTAAATAAATATATATATATACACACATATATATATATATCTGTCTTTTCTAAATGGTGGGACACATAAAATTAATCATTTTTAAATTCAGTTCAGCCACAGCAGGTACATTGTCTCCAGAACTTTCTTCATGACCCTAAATGGAAAACGTATCTGGTAAAGGACTCCTTTTACCCTCATCCCTGGTAACCACCGTGCCCGGTACCTCTTATAAGTGGAATCACGCAAAATTTGTCCTTTCGTTTCTGACTTATTCCTTAATATCTTCCAACTTTCATCCACATTGTAGATACATTAGAATTTCTTTTTAAGTCTGAATAATAACATCTAGACGTTTTCTTTGTCCGTTGATGGACATGTGGGTGGTTTGCCCCTTTGGGTTCCTGTGAACAGTGCCGCTGTGAACCTGGGTGTACAAACACCTGCTGTCCCCTGCTGTCCGTCCTGTGTGCTTGTGGCCAGAGCAGGGCCGCTGGCTCACGGGCTCATTCCGCCTGCATTGTTGGGGCACCGCCACAACGCACAGGGCTGCCCGGTTTCCCACACCCTCGCCAGCACGCGTTGTGTTGACATTTGGCTGTTTTTAAGTCACAGCCATCCTGATGGCTGAGCGGTATCCCGCCCTGTTGACGTGCGTGTCCACTTGGCTAGACTGTCATTTCATCGTTCTGACATACTCTTTTCCTCTGCTCACTGGCCATTTGTGTGCCTTTGGAGAAACGTCTACTGAAATCTTCTGCCCATTTTTGAATCAGGGTATTTACTGAGTTTTCGAAGTTTTCTGTGTGTCCTGAATTTTACTCCCTTATTAGATATGGTTACAGAGATCTTCTCTCATTCTGTGACCGTTTCACTCTCGGACAACATCTTCTGATGTACAGAGGTGTGATTCTCATGAAGTCACGTTTGTCTTTTTTCTTTTGCTGCCTGTGCCTTTGGTGTCATTTAAGAAATCTTTGCCAAATTCAGTGTCACGACGCATTTGCCCTATAATTTCATAGTTTCAGTTCTTATGTTTGTATCTTTGATGCATTTGTGTTGATTTTTTTTTTAAGGAAAGGTGCAGGCTGGAGTGAAGATGAGCAGGCAGGCAAGTAGGAAGAGAGAAGGAAGAAGCACCTTATTTTTATTTAGTTGTTCACACAGGTAGTTTCCCCCGCAGCCTGGGACTTGAACCCAGGGGTATGCGGCCTGCTCCTTTGGCGGCGATTGACCCAACCGCTGCTTCCACCACGGCACGCCTTGAGTTGATTTTTGTGTGTGGTATAAAGAAAGGTCCAGACTTGTTCTTTTGCATGTGAACACCCAGTTTTCTTAGCACCATTTGCTGGGAAGACAGTCCTTTCCTCCACTGCATGACGTAGGCGCACTCTGTCTACACGGCCACACGAGTGGTTCTATCTGGTAGTCAGGTTTTCAGCTCTGTCTGTACTGACAACTTCCTTTCCCTCGCTGAATTACCTTGCCAGCACTGTCAGAATTATTGGCCACGTACACTGGGTCTGTTTCTGTCTTCTTCTACCAGTCTTTATGCTTATCCCGAGATTATACCATCTTGATTACTGTAGCTTTATAGTAATTCTTGAAATCAGGTCATGTTAAATCCTCCAGCTTTTTTTCCCCAGTTGTTATGGCTACTTTAAGTCCGTCACTTTGCCATATAAATTCATGAATCAGCTTTCTATGAAATCAAGCTATTTACATTGGGAATGCATAGAATCTATAGATCAGTTTGGGAAGATTGTACCCCCAAAAAGATTGAATCTTCCATTCTATCAATATTATATATCATACCATTTATTTCTTTCTTAATTTTCCTCAGCAATGTTTTCTCCACGCATGTGTTTTTTCTACGCCACCAAGCATTTCTCCAGTTCTCAGCAGACACGGACTGGATGCCCTACAATTTGACTCAATTCTGACACCATCTTCTGGAAAATGGCATCAGGTAGCACAGGTTTAGGGCTGAGTCCTACAAAACTGCCCTCCCCACCCCCCAACTTCAGACACCAATTCCAAGTTCAGCGTTTCACTGCATGCTGACAAACTGGCTGTAGATTGAAGGGTCCCATGATCCCCCCTTTTTGAGTTGCCTTAATTTGCTAGAACAGCTTGCAGAACTCTGGGAATACAAGTGATTTTCTTTTTTTTTAAGGAAAGGTGCAGGCAGGAAGAGAGAGGAGGAGGATGCATTTTATTTATTTAGTTGTTCATCTTGGTGTGGTTCTTGATGTGAACCTGGGATTTTGGGATGTAAGTGGACTGCGCTGGTGGACTTAACCACTAGGCCACCAGGGCACATCTAGAATTGATTTTTCTTTCCCTAAAAGAAAGGTGTTGGCAGGAGTGAAGGTAAGTAGATAGGCAGCGAGAGAGAGGAGAAAAACACTAATTTGGTTTTGCTGTTCATCTTGGCTGTTCCCCCTGACCCCGAGTCTCGAACCTGGGTCCTTGGGATGGATGTGGACGCTGCCTAGCGGCCTTATCCACTAGGCCACCAGTGTAGGGTGCACTACAGTTGATTTTTATGTATCCCCTTGTCCTGCAAACTTCCTATATTCACCTATTCTAGAAGCATTTTTGTAAGTTCCTAAATATTTTCTGTGTATAGAATCATAATCCTCTCAAATATCTAGTTTTCTTACTACTTTCCAGTGTGTATGCCTTTCCTTTCCTTCGTCCAAATGCAGGTAGAGTGGCTTCAGTCTTTTACCACTGAGCATGGTATTAGCTTTTCATAGGTTCCCTCAGTGGTTTAGTTCCCTCTGTTCCCAGTTAATGGGGTGGGGCGGGGGAGTGTTTTACCATTAGTGGGTATGATACTTTGTCAAATGCTTATTCTGTATTTACTGAGGTCATAAGATTTTCTCCCTTATGTTATTAGTATGGTAAAGTGCATTTGTTAAACAAAATTCAACTGAGTAAATATTGCATTGGCTTTATGGGATTACTGGTTTGTTAGATAATCCATGAATCTAGAAGCAGAAAGGAGAACCGAAGAGCTGTATGAAGTGGAGGACTTCGCTCTGCAGAAAGAGGGCGAGGTAGAGAAGGAAACTGTTTCAGCAGGGCCACCTTCCTTTGTGGGGACGGGAGGGTTTCTGCCAGGCCGACGGCCCTCTTCAGTGCTGACTAGGAGTTCCAGCTTGTCCCATTAAAGCTAATATTTCTGGGAGATGCAGAAACTGCACTTCGGTGTGGTATCAAGTGTTCGTTTGCTGACTTAATTGGAGTTTAACCCAAGTGACTCCATTTTGGGCCTGTTGTCTTTCTCCCCACCAGCCCCAGGTCCTGAACCCAGGTCCGCGGCTGTCATAGCCTGCACCCCAGCCGCCTAACCTACAGGGGGCGCCTGCTGTTGTCTTTCTGTTTTTTAACACGTCTTTTCATCCGTCAAAAACCACCTTGCATTTCTGGGATTAACCCCACTGTTCATGATGTACCCTTTTTATTATGTGTCTAGAGACAAACAAATAACATTTGGTCTTCAAGGATTTTTGCGTCTCTGCTGAGAGCTCTTTGAGCTGGAATTCTCTTTGCACTTGATGACTGTCTAGTTTTGACACTGAAAGTACCACCGGCCTTATCCAGCACACGGCAAGGATACCGGCCCGGTGTTCCGAAAGGCTCCGCGCGGAACGGGCTCTGCTCCCGTCCTGCATGCTAGGGGTCCCCGGCAAGGCTGACGAGTCCTTATGTTTTTATTGATGACTTCAGTTCATACATATTTATGAACTATTTGGAATTCTGGCTTTTCTTATAACAGATTTGGTGACCTGCATATTTCTGGGGATGGGTCTGTTACATCGAAGTTGTTGAATATGACAATAATCCCTATTTTCATGCTTCTGAAATCTGCAGCGATACCCCATCTTTCATGTCTAATATTTCTTTATATTTTTCTTGGATCTAGTGGTTTACTGCCATTAATAGCTTTTTCAAAGATCTAGTCTTTGTTTTCTTTTATTTTCCCTCATTGTTTAGTTTCTACTTAATTGATTTCACTTGTTATTTCCTTCTTAATTTCCCCTTTTAATGACTTATTAGAGGTAACCTGAGGTTAATGATTTTGAACCTTATTTTCTAATGTAAACATTTAAATCTATACATTTATCTTGAGATGGCTTAACTGCATGAAATTAGAATCTGATGTTCTTTCCTTAATATTTCCAAATATTTTCTAATTTCCCAGGTTTTACCAAGCAAGGACTCCTGATGTGCACAGAAACAGACTATGGTATTGGCTTTTGAAAAAAGAGAGAGCTTTATGGAGAGGTCAACAGGCAAGGAGAAAGATGGTGAAGCTCAAGTGTGTCTCCCTGGTCTGGGATCCGAGGAAGACTTTTTTTCTAAGGGGAGGCACGGGCAGGAATGAAGACAGGTACACAGGCAGGAGGAGAGAGGAGGAAGAAGCACTTTATTTTCCCTGGTTGCTCATCATTGGTGGTTATCGCAGCCCTGGGTCTTGAACCCGGGCCGTGGGATGTATGTGGACAGGTCCTGGTTTAACCCGCGAGGCCACCGGCGCGCACCCCGAGTGAGATGTTAAAGGCGAAGAACAAGCCATTTCTTGTCATGGCTAACTGGCTGGCTCTGGCACTGCCCGTGCGAAGTGTGCATCTGTCCAGGTCTTCCTCGTCGATGGCCCCGGTGTTCTGACAGGTACCTGACGGCTCTCTTCAGAGAAGTTTGGTTTCTCCATCGTGGGGAGCAGTAACTTTGGTTTCTCCATCGTGGGGAGCAGTAACTTGGCTCCTGGCGCTCGAAGGGTTATTTCTGCACGTTATCTGATTGTAGTCTGTGGTTAAGCTCTGCATCTCCTGCAAAAGCAACGAGCGAGCACGAGCGGAAGACGGCTTTCTGCGGAGGCGACACTGATTTTGGGCCGCCTGTAATTCCAGTGTGACTTCTTGTTTAATGTGCTGTTAGTGTTTCTGTCTAGTTAGGACCTAATTTCTCTATAATTCTGTATAATCTATGTAAGTAATCCCTATATGATTAGGAACTTTTTTTTAAGAAATGAAGGTGAGCAGGTAGGCAGGGAGGAGGAAGACACACTTTTATTTTACTTAGTTGTTCCTCTTGGTTGTTGCCCCGGGTATTGAACTTGTGTCCTTGAGCTGTGTGTGGACGGCTCTGATGGCCTTGTCCGCTAGGCCACCTGCACATGCCCTGCCTATCTCATTACTAGCGTTTCCTAGATGATGTTCTCTAATATCAGTCTTTTGAAGTCTTCCGAAACTTCTCTGGCGCCCTGGATGTGGTTATCCTGCCGGACAGCAGTTCTGTTCGGAAGAGCTGTGTCCTGTTGTCGTCGGGCTCTGTGAGCTTCCCGGATGCCGTGTGGCTTTACCGATTCTTTTTTTGTGGTCTCATTCTTTGAACAACTGCGAGAAATGTGGCGAACATTCCAATTCTGATTGTAGTTTTGTCCATTTCTTACTAAAGGTCTGGTTACCCTATGTCTCTAGAGCCTTTACAGGACACACATGCATTTAGAATTGCTCTGTCGTCTTGCTGTGTTGACTCCTGTCTTTGTCTCTAACAGCTCTGATTTGGAAAGTCTCTTTGCACGATTCTAGCCACTCGGTCTTCAGCTTTGCCGAATAGGTCTTTTTCTCTCTTTTTAACTATATTTAAAATGTGTTTTGTGTTGAAGATGTGAGAGGAGGGAAAAGCATTTTTAGGGAAGGAAGGAGGAGGAGGAAGTACTTTATTTTTTTGGGTTGTTTCTCCAGGAACCCCAGTCACTGGACTTGTGTGGTCCACACCTCAGTCACCAGTTTAGCGCCTGAGCCACCAGAGCACACCAAACTGTGTTTCTCCCTAATAGCAGAGTTGGATCTTGTTCTCATATACTCTGCCTGTCTTTGCCTTTTTATATTACGGTAGTCCATATATATAATTTAATGATTGATATAGGTGTATTTACTTTTTTTTTTTTTGATAAATCAGTTTCTAAAAGCTATTTTGCTTCAACAGCTCTTGGCTTCTGGGTGCTGTATTTTACAGCACAGGCCCTTGGGGTCTTGCCTGCGTGCATAGTCATGGTACTGGCCAACTATGGGGCCGGCTTTCTACTCAGAGCTGAGAACTGGCCCTCTGAGTTTTCTCCCCTGAATTTCCATGGCACTGCCCCTTGAGCTCTAATCTGACATCTCAGGATCATCCCAGATCTCACCCTGTGCGTGAGCCTCACCAGGCACCTCAGGTGCTGCCACCCCTCCTATGGCTCTCTTGCTTCCAGAATGTCCCCCTAAATGTCCAGCTGTTCCTCTTGCCACCTGGAGCGTATAAGGTGGTGACTTCACAGTAGATTTTGGGAGGGGATGTTAATTTGGGGGAACAAGCCAAACAAAAGAGACCCTTAAAAACCCTCCCAAACTCTCATTTATAATCTTTCTCTGGCCTTTCTTGTCCCAGACCTGCCCCAGGCAACCATGAGCCACTTCCTGTCACTAGACAATCAGCTGGAACTTTTTAGACATTTTTGTCTGATTTCACTCAGCATAATAGGAGAGCCACCCATCTCGTTGCATCGATTAATAGTTCACCCCTTCTAACTGCTGAGTAGTAGTCCATTGTGGAGATGCGCCAGTTTGTTTCTTCATCGGTGGATGGAAGTTGCTTCAGTTGTTTTAAGGTTTTAAACATTCACATCCCAGTGTCTGTATGGACATACTTATTTTTTCCATTGGGAAATACATTAATAGATTTTAAGAGCACTTTTAGGTTTACAGCAAAGCTGAGCGAAAAGTACAGATTCTGACATTTGCTCGTTACGCATGTGCTTTGACTTGAGTGTCGACCCCTCTACCCTGATGGTTTTCCTCCCCCCTGAAGTCTTCACATCTGAGTACAGCTACTCCTGCTCTCCTTTCATTCGTGTTGCTGTGATGGCATGTGTTTCTCCATCCTTTCCATCACTAAGCTGTGTTTTTCCAGGTCAGGTGAGTTTTTTTTGGGGGAACATGTTGTTGGGTCTTTTGATCCTTCTCATAATGTATTGATCTGTTTACATCATTGACATTTAAAATGGTTGATAGTTGGGTTACTTTCTACCATATTTGTTACTGTTTTTCCTTTGTTGCTCTTGTTCTTTGTTCCTTTTTTCTTTGTCTTTTGTGGTTTCCGCTGAGCATTCAGTGTGACTCCATTTTCTTTTTAGCATATCAGCATCTTTTTGTTCTTTTTAGTGGTTGCCCTAGAGTCTGTGATAAACATTCACATCTAATGCAAGTCCACTGTCTAATAACCCTGTTCCACCTGACAAGTTGTGCAGGTTCCCTGAGCATGACCAAGGATTCCTGAGTCCCTCCTGCATGTCGTATTTGTTTCACTAATTCATAAGCAGTAGTCATTGAATATGTTGTGCCACTGCGACTTTGAACAGATGTTACCTGTTAGATCAGTTAAGAATGATAATAGTTCGTGTGTCCTGGTGGCTTAGCGGCTAAGGTCACGGGATGTAGTCCAGCCCCACATCCAAGGACCCAGGTTCAAGACCCAGGGCTGGGGGTGGGAGGGGAGCAACCTAGATGAACAACTAAATACAAATAAATGTTTCTTCCTCCTCCTCTTCCTGCCTGCCTTGCCTTTGCTCATCTTCATTCCTGCCTACACCTGTCCTTTAAAAAAAGTCTTTGTTACCTTCTCTTAATCTAAGCTGCTGTTCTGCTGTTTTCTTTGTGTAAATCCATGTTTCAGACTGGTATTTTCTCTCTGGATTTTCTTCACATTTTCCTGGAATACAGGTCCACTGGCAACAAGTTCCCTCAAATTTTTGTTTGAGAAAGTATTTCTTTTGCTTTTGTAGAAACCTTCTGCAGGAGAGAGAGATGCTGTTGGTGGTGGTGTAGTTCTCAGAATTGACTCCACTCTTATGACTTCTGAGTTGAAATCCAGTGTAGTTATCTTGGCTCTTTACACAGCAGCTGTGTCTGTTCCAGCTTTTTGATTCTCTGCAGTTGGAATATGATGATCCTTTGTGTGGATCTGGGGACATTTATGTTGGTATGTATTTATATAGTAGGATTGTACCGGGATTGCTCCCGGGAACAGCGGCAAGGAGGGAGGTGCCACAGGAGATTGAGAAACTCGAGAGAAAGATGATAGAAAGCTGGGGTCAGGAGGCCAACAGACTCATGGACTGAGAGCCCTGACCATCCTGCCCTCCACCTATTTATTGAGTCCATGCACAGCATCGCTTCAAGCCGCTTACTCAAGCGAGATTATAGTTACACTGGATTTGCATGTGCCGCCCTTTGCTCTCTAACTACATAACTCTCTCGTTTGGGGGAGTGAACTTTCCCACGGCGGCCTTCACCAGGTGCTCCGGGCCTGGTATCCTTGATGGTCTGCCAGCTCCCACTTCGTCCTTGCTGTACTCTCTGTCCCCAACAGGACTGTCCGTCAGGTTTTATATCCTGCAAGTTTGTGGAATCACTTACTGGTTCTTAGTGGTTTTCTTTGTGTGGACGCCAGGGTTTCTGCGTTTAAGACACGGTCGTCTGTAAGTTTTCTTGTCTAATTTCTCCAGGTAGAACTTCTAGTGCTGTGTTAAATAGTCGTGGGAAAGCAGGTGTCTTGTCCTCCTCATGTTAGAGGAAAAGCTTCCAGTTCTCCATTTAGATACTGTTTACTGTGGGCTTTTCACAGGTGGGCTTTGTATATTGAGAGTGTTTTCTTTCGTGCTTATCAAGCAAGGTGGGTAGATTTTGTCCAGTGCTTTTACTGCATCGGTTTAGACGACCACGTGGTTTCCCCCACCATTTGGCACCATGATGCATTACTTTGATTCGCTGTCCTCTCAACATCCTGTCAGCATTTAGCCTCTGAGAGCTGATGTTTGGAAAAGATGATGACTCTTACAGTAAGTTGCCCCTTTCATAATGTCCTTTTTTGTGTCTTGTAACACTTTTTTTTAAATGTCTATTCTGTCTGATATTACTGCAACCATATTGCTTTCCTTTCGTTAGTTTTTGTGTGGAGCATCCTCTGTATGTTTCTAGGTCTGAGTTAAATCTCTTGTAGACAATGTGTTGGATCATATTTTCCTAGTCCATTCTGCCAGTCGATGGCTTTTGATTGGGGGATTTAATCCATTAACTCTTTTTTAGTTTAAAGGAAAGGTGCAGGAAGAGGGAAGAGGAAGATGCATTCATTTTATTTGGTTTTCATCCTGGTTGCTCCTCCGGCCCCGGGTCTGAGCCTGGTTCCTTGGGGTGTCTGTATCCGCTACTCCTATACCCCGTAAAGTAGCTACTGACAAGGCAGGACTTAGTACTGACAATTTGTTCATTGTTTTCTGTATGTATTAGAGTGTTTTGTCCTTCATTTGCTTATTTTCATTTGTGGTTTTTTTTGTAATAACACCTTTTTTTCATACTTACAGCTGTTTTCCTTGTGGTTACTAGAGGGTTCACACAAAACATCCCAAAACAATACTGTAAACGTAGAGCAGCTTCACCTACATGCAGCTCTTACTGGTGTCATGTCATCTCTATCGCTCGTGTGCTCATTAATATAAATTTATGTTTCATGTCTTTGTCTTTCTAAGTTCATAACAGAGTTCTAAGTGAAGTTAACAAACCAGAATTAAAATACCAGTTTCCGTATTTGTCTGGACATCACCTCTAGTGAGACCTTTACGTTGTCAGTGGCTTGGAGTCCCTCTCTGGCTAGTCCTGCTAACGGCTCCCTTTGCCCTCCTGCAGGTTTCGTCTAGTAGTAACGAACCCCGGCGGTTTTATCTTGGAATGTCCATTTCCCCCCGTGTTTTGAAGGGTAATTGGACCAGAAACTTTACTGCCTTTGCTCTGTGAGCTTTCTGCTGAGAAACCCGATCACCTTATTGGTGACTTGTATGTGACCAGTGGCCTCTCTTTTGCTGCTGCCAGATTCTCGTCTTTGACTTGGGAAAGTTTGAGGCCAGTGTATTGCGCATGAGTTTCTTTGGATTTTTGGATTTATAGTCTATTTTTTTCAAGTTTTGTGAGTTCCCTGCCCCCGTCTGTGGCACCCATATACTTTCTTACATCCGCTTGTTAAGTCCTGGTCACTCTCCAACTGACATTTGTCCCCTCATGCTGGCTCATTTCAGATGATCGTCTCCAGGCATGCAAGCATCTGCCTGTGCTTCTGTTGAACCCTGGTTTTTGATACTGTATTTTTCTACTTCACTTTCCATAATTTCTCTCCCCGTTGATAGTTGCATTATTCGTGCATCATTTTCCTATTTCACTTAGTTGTGTATGATTCTTCCCCTTTAGCTCACTGAGCAGATTCACAGTAGTCATTCTGAAGGATTTTCTCAACTCAGTCCGTTCCTTTCGGGTTGGCTTCATGGACTGTGTCTTCTTCTTTGTGTGACTTGTGATCCATTAGCTGTAAATCAAGCATTTAAAAAAAATGAATAGCCCTAGCCAGGCACACCCTGGTGGAGCAGCCGTTAGGTCAGTCGCCTCCGAAGGAGCAGGCCACAGACCCCTGGGGGAAGAAAGCAGTGTGAATAGCTAAAAACTAAGTGCTGCTCCCTCCTCCCTCTTCCTGCCTCACCTTTCCTTTAAAATACTACTACCAGCCACCTGTCTTTGCAGTGGGCCCTGTGCAACGGAAGACCTTTATTAGGCACGGGACCGTTTCAGACTTTTTCTGACATCACATCCTCCCTGGACCTGCATGTGGATTAGTCCAGTTTCCCTAAGAGGCTCACCCCTGATGCTTCTCTAGCCTTTGCTTTCTTTTTTCTGTCTATAAGGTTTACCCACAGGTCTGCAAACCCCCTGCAGTTCTCACCAGACCCGGTGTTCCAGCCATGCTGCCATTCCCACCACGCTCAGACGGGACGGACGGCCAGTCCCCTGGGTCGTCCCAGAACTGTGCACGTTCTAGCCTCTGCATCTGTGAGGAGGAGCCAGGAGTGGGGCAGTCTCTCCCGACCCCGCCACCTGCGCCCGGAGGCGGGCGATCAGAGGCACTAGGTCATGTTGCAGTCTGAGCGCTGCTTTCTTGGCCACAGTCCGCTAGTGCGCGCGCTGGCTGCCATTTTCAGACACACATGCGTTTAACTGTTAATTTCCCAGAACGTCTCACTCTAGTTTGGTGGGGACCCTCTGTTGTCATCTCTTCCCTGGGCTTTTGGGGGTGTGCTCTTCCCGCAGCTTCTGCAGCAGTGTTTTCTGTTGCTCTTCCGTGTCAGGCGCGACCAGACGGTCCCTGGGCCAGAGCGTGGCGGCCGAACTTTGCTCTGCCCCGTGTGAGGGGGGCCTGGGTGCGGGCGGTCCAGCCCGCAAGTGGAAATGCCGCTACACCTAGAAGTAGCTGCCCACACCCACGACCACCAAGAGAGGGGACCAAGTGCCCGGCAGCAGGCGGGGGTAAAGCTGTGGTACAGACACATGGAGTAAGGCTCAGCGGTAAGAAAGGTAAAATCCTGCCATTGCCAGCAATGTGGAAGGAACTAGAGGGGACTGTGCTGAATGAAATAAATCAGGAGAAAGACCAGAAAGTGTCACCTGGGTGTGGAATATGAGGAAACAAAGCAAACGAACAGACAAACCAAAAACCAGCCCTTGGATGCTGACAGCTGAGGTCACCAGAGGGTGGGAGCAAAGGCTAGTGGGGTCCAGTGGACCGTGCTGGAGGCTGATAAGATATCTGGTTGCGCTGGTCCACCTAGCGGAGTAGCGGTTAGGTCCATCTCCAAAGGAGCACAGGCCACATGCCCCTGGATTTGAGTCCTGGGTCCAGGAAGAAACAGCCAGTTAGTAAAATAAATGCTGTTTCTCTCTATTCCTGCACTTTTCCTTAAAAGGAAAGTGGTGAGTGTACTGTGGCACCAGATACTTGATGGGTGTGAACCTGCACATCCAAACTTCTTTTGTAAAACAAAGTTGCCTCAATTAAAAGTGCACCCTGGTGGCTCAGGCGTTAAGGCTGCAGTGGCTATGGTGCAATCCATATTCAGTCCGAGGGGTTCACAACCCAGGGCCGGGGGACCCACCAAGACCAAGAACTGAATAAAATGCTGCTTCGTCCTCTGCCCGCTTCCTTCCTCTTTCAAAAGAAAAATCAGCTACATATTGTGAGTCCTGAGACTCTGCACGGACAGCCCCCGGACGACACACACTCAGAAAAGACCCGAGAAGACGAGCAAGCTCTCCGGGAGACCCGCTTCCTCGGCATTTGAACTGTGGCTTTTTCTTGATTGGATGTTCTCTTGGTTGCTGTAGATCTTCGACTGTGTTTCAGGACTGTGTCTTTATTTTAGTCTCTAGTTTCTCTTTCATATTTCACAGGGGAGGAGCGCTTGGAGCTCCCTAGCCCTGCTGTTGCTCTTTAACTCTTTCCTCATCTGTCCTTTCAGGGGACAGGAGTCGAAGTGAGACAGAGACTGTCGCCGAAGCAGGAGTGAGGTGCCTTTCACTGGGGGAGCTTTCGTGCTGGCAAATCGAGAGGCACGTTGTGACCAGACTAACCAGAAGTCAGGACTCCCTGGCAGCTCGTCAAGGACGGAGTTCTTGGTCCCTCGGACAAAGCGAGTCCTCCTGTCGGGTGGAAGGCGGGGCATCAGCTCTGGCTCCTGGCGATGACCGCCGTGTCGCGCAGCTCGTAGAGGAGCGCTCTAGTGTAACTGAGAATCCAGACGTTCCAGCCGGGAAGACGCAGACTTCTTGGCACAGAACACACGGGACGCAGAGCAGCGGTCAGGGAAGCTGTAAGCAGACGCAGATGAAAAGCAAAGTGTGTCTGTTTGCTCCCCGCGGGGACCTTTTCGGTGGCATTTCACGCCACCATGAAGCTGCGGTGCCCAAGATGGAGACGGCAGACAGCGACAGCGACAGCGCGGGAGACATGTTCCCGGCGTCAGCTCTTCCCCAGGATGGCAGGCGTCACCCGCAACAGCGGCCTTGCGGGTGCGCCGGGTGCGAGGCCGCCAGGCTCCCGCCGCACCAGCACGCGCACCCGAGCGGGCGGCCGGGAGCCGAGGGCGCGGGGTGCGGCTCAGCTGCCCCCGAAGTTCAGCAGAGCATCCGCTCGGGGCAGAGACGCTACTGGTGTCACGAGTGCGGGAAGGGCTTCAGTCAGAGCTCCAATCTGCAGACTCACCAGCGAGTCCACACCGGGGAGAAGCCATATTCGTGCCTGGAGTGTGGGAAGAGCTTCAGCCAGACCTCCCACCTCTACGCCCACCTGCCCATTCACACGGGGGAGAAGCCCTATAGGTGCGACAGCTGCGGGAAGGGCTTCAGCCGTAGCACAGACCTCAACATTCACTGCAGGGTCCACACCGGAGAGAAGCCGTATCAGTGTGAGGTTTGCAGAAAGGGCTTCACTCAGAGGTCCCACCTGCAGGCGCACGAGAGAATCCACACCGGGGAGAAGCCGTATAAGTGTGCAGACTGCGGTAAACGCTTTAGTTGTAGCTCAAACCTCCACACCCACCAGAGGGTCCACACTGAGGAGAAGCCGTACAGGTGTGACGAGTGCGGTAAGTGCTTCAGTTTGAGCTTTAACCTTCACAGTCATCAGCGGGTCCACACGGGAGAGAAGCCATATAAGTGCGGAGAGTGTGGCAAGGGTTTTAGTTCGGCCTCAAGTTTCCAGAGCCATCAGCGGGTTCACACAGGCGAGAAGCCCTTTCGATGCAACGTGTGTGGGAAAGGCTTCAGTCAGAGCTCGTATTTTCAAGCCCACCAGAGGGTCCACACTGGCGAGAAACCCTACAAGTGCGAGGTGTGTGGGAAGCGCTTCAACTGGAGCTTGAATCTTCACAATCACCAGAGAGTCCACACGGGGGAGAAGCCCTACAAGTGTGACGAGTGTGGGAGAGGCTTCAGCCAGGCCTCCAACCTTCAGGCCCACCAGAGTGTCCACACCGGGGAGAAGCCGTTTAAATGTGACGCCTGTCAGAAGCGGTTCAGTCAGGCCTCACACCTTCAAGCCCATCAGAGAGTGCACACCGGAGAGAAGCCGTTCAAATGTGACACGTGTGGGAAGGCCTTCAGCCAGCGGTCGAACCTGCAAGTCCATCAGATCATTCACACCGGAGAGAAGCCCTTTAAGTGTGAGGAGTGCGGGAAAGAATTCAGCTGGAGTGCCGGCCTCAGCGCCCACCAGAGGGTCCACACCGGGGAGAAGCCCTACACGTGCCAGCGGTGCGGGAAGGGCTTCAGTCAGGCCTCACACTTCCACACACACCAGCGGGTCCACACGGGGGAGAGGCCCTACGTATGTGAGGTGTGCTGCAAGGGCTTCAGCCAGAGGTCGCACCTGGCGTACCACCAGCGAGTCCACAGCGGAGGGAGCCTGTAGGACGGCGGCGTGAGGACAGGGCACGTCGTCTCCGCTGGACGGTCCTGCCTGGCTGACTGTGGAAGGGCCCCCAGCACTCAGGCCCCGAGGCAGGACTCTTCATGGGAAAGGCCTATAAAGGGCTGTGTTTGAAGGACTCAGATGGGAGATGAATTCTTTACAGGCCTTTACGAGCATCAGATTTCAGAAATGAGAAAACCTAAGACCTATTTGTTCTCTAAATATGGTCAGTATTTATGCCAGCGGTCTAAACATGCCACTTCTGAAGATGGTGACAGCGGGGGATCAGAATTCACTGGCGTCTACCTAGGACGGAGGCCTGACAGAGACTGGGGTGAGACGAACGTACACGGAGGGGTAACAAGCGATGCCAGCGGCCTTCCCGCAGGGAGGGGTTCACCGCGTCTACCGCGTAGAGCTGGGCTTCGCTGCCAGGCTCCTCAGTAAAGCGCTGAAAACTCCTTTTATTAGGGCAAATAATTTGAAAAGTCAGTTCCCAGCCCTCCCAGGTTCCTAAGTTACACTCAGAAGCAAGCCTGCAAAGTCGGAGGCCTGCAAAGAAGCCTTAACTGCAATTTCAGGAAATACTAAGCTCGAAAACCATGTAATTCTGTCACTCACCCTACAAATTTGAACAAGCTGTGGGATGACTCCCAGCGTCAGTCCTTTATTGCAGTGTGTTATGTACATATTTTTATCATTAGCTTGCATTCGACAGACTTGCTCATCTAGAACATGACACTCACTTGCAGGATTGTAAACTGTGGACCCTGCTTAAGGTGGGGTTTTCACTGTAACTACTTAGTGGTGACCAAAAGCTCCTTAGTCAACTTGAATTGTTAATATTTGCTTTCTCATTTCTGCCCAGGCTTAAATCACGCTGTCTCCACTCAGACCTCTGCCGGCAGTGCTTTGGCAGATTGCAAGAACATTCTTTTTGTCACATTCCATCCCTGTGAGTAGGGGAGGAGGGGCAAGAAACCTGCATTGATTAAAATTTCTTTCAAGGTGATGATGTAGATGGATTGCCTTTTGCCAGCAAGTGTCGGGCACAGAATGGGGTGCAGAGTGAAGTCCGTGAGTGTTGAATGCAGCCGGTCAGTATGCATCAAAATGCCCTTGGACCTGGCAATCCTACCACACGAGTTTTGCTTAGGAAATTATAGCAAAAAGGCAAAAAGTGAGATTGTATACAAGGATGTTTATCCTGAATTCAAAGAAGGGAGGAACTGGCTCATCAGTAAAAAAAAAAAAACTAACTTGAATAAATGTGTTGCTAACAGAGTTGTAAGAGTGCTACAAATTTATGACAGGAAAATGTCATGAGAAGATGTAGAGTCTGCCTTCCTGGTGCGACCTGAGTCACAGAAGTATGTGAACAAAGATATACAGAGTATGTGGGAAGATACTAATTTTCTCCCTGGTTTACTCTGGCAGGGCGTGTTGGGAGATTATTTACTTACAAAATTTACACAAAATCATCCGTTTCCCCAAAGCAATAAGATAACAAAAGTACGAAAATCTCACTAGTTGCTCCATTTGCTCCATCTCCTGATGTGTCATCCTGCGCTGCGCGCCCTGCATTGTTAGTACACGTGGCATTTGTCCCTGGATACTATGCAGGATCAAAATGAGATACCTTTAAAGGGAGCCTTTTTACTTCTGGGGGGGTGATGTTTCTAAATATTCAGATAAGATTCAAATGTTCAGAGGATGCAAACGTGACAGGATTTCCATATGTTGTTAGGGCATCTCCGTGACTACAGTTGGGCACGTTAACATGTCTGCCTGAGCTGAGAACCCAGCAGCTTTGGGCCCTGTGTATCCTGGCTTCTCCCTGACCCAGCCGCGGTGTCGCCTTCACGCAGTCCTACCAGCCTGCCTCTTGTGCCTCCAGACCCGGCCTCCCTCCTGCCGGTGCCCCGCACAGCACCCGCAGGTGGTGAGAGCCGCTTCCAGCCCCTTGCCCCTCAGTTCCTCGACCCCTGTGCTGCCCACGGGCTCACCTTCCACACAGCCGCAGCCCCTGGCCCCAACGCCAGCATCGTCGCGCCAGTGAACAGCAGTCCTCCAGAATCTCAAGTCACCCACCTGTCGTCAGCACCTCTCGTCTGTCAGCTCAGCTCAGCTCAGCTCAGGCATTCATTCCCTTTGTTCTCACTTTCATAACCTGAACCTCACAAGAACCGATGTATCACTGTCCCTTACCTTTCCATGTCCTCTGTGTCAGTCCCGGCTTTATTTCCTGTGTCTGGGAAGGCGAGTCACAGTGGTCCACTGCCCAGAACTGTGTCGTCTATCGAAGTCGAGACACAAGGAACGCGTCTTGCCACCTTCACAGAGACAGGCCGTGCGCACCAGGCTGGGAGCGCGTGCTGACCTACAGCGTGTGGTCAGACAGGCTCTGGCTTCAGTACAGTTCGAGGCCTCCAGCCCCAGCCCCAGTGTTTTTGTCTTTCATGAGGGATGAACATCGCCATTCTGAGGAGGCAAATGCTATCTTAGGAGCTATGCAGACACTTGGGATTTTTAAGAATTCAGATTCAAGATTGATCAGTCGCGTCTGTGAACCATCTCATGAGCTGCCATGATGGCATCTGGACACACTGCTAACGAGGTGCACTGCTGAGTGGGATGTGTGTCTCACATGGTAACAGTGAGACATAATGTGCTGACTAGTTCCCGTAGCATCCAAATTCCAACAGCTATAAACGTGACCAAATACTAAGGAAAAAAATGAAAAATTAGCCAGACACCCGAGAGAACAAAAGGAACCCAGTTAAGAGCCTACCAAATGCATACTATCGATATTCTTTGGACAAATACAGAGTTTCCTCACTATATTAATTAAAGTGATCTAGGGTATATCCAAAATGACTTGACATGAAAAAATAGGAACACATGATCCATGCAGAGAAAAAGAAATGATCCAGATGTTGGAATTATTCGACAAATTAAGGGCTGTTATGACGGCTTAACGGTGTAAGGGGAAGAAGTATGCCCACAGTGACTGAAGGGATGAGACGTCTCAGTGGAAAAATAGAAACTATGGAAGAGAAGAAAACAAATTCTAGACTCGAAGAATAGTTAACTGAAATGACTTTGAGATGATTATAATAGGAGAATGGAAGCCACAGAAAAGTGAGTGAATTTGAAAATAACTTAGATGAACTGTGTCAATTCTAGGGACGCACCATCTGCGGGACACCTAAGGAGAAAAACAATCTGCATAGACTTCTGTCAAATACAGAAAGCGAGCCAATAGTAACCTTTCCCAAGAAAGGTCAGGGCTAAGATGGCTTCACTGATGATATCTACCAAATATTTAAGGAGGAAATTATACAAATTCTCTGTAATCTCTTCCAGAAAACAGGAAATATTCTATGAAGCCAATGCTACTGTAAAACCAAATCAGACATTACGAGAACAAAAAAGTGCCCCACAAATGAGGGTGGTAAGGGAACCAACCCCCGGCTTAGCCAAAAATAGGCAAACTTTGGGTCCCCCCAAAAAAGACCCACAGATGCCCTCTGGTATCAGGAAGAGAGAGGAAGGAGAAACACTTTATTTTATTCAGCTGTTCATCACTGCTTGTTACGCTGGCCCTGGGTCTTGAACCAGAGACCTTAGGATGTATGTGGACTAAACCAGTAGGCCACCAGGGTACATCTTAAAGCTGTTTATTTAAGATCAGTGAACTGGATAAATCTCTAGCAAGAATGACAGGAAAAAAAAACTATGAAAGGGTATCAGTATAGACACTGCAGACATTAAAATGACAGTATGGGCGTGCCCTGGTGGAACGGTGGTTAGGTCTGCCCCCTTCAGCCCAGAGCACAGTCCACTTATGTCCCATCCCAAGGACCCGGGTTCATGTCCTGGGGCTGGTGGGGAACAGTCTGGATGTACAACTAAAATTTTTTTTAAAAATGAAAAGCTTTCTCTCCCTGCTGGCACCTGTCCTTTGAAAAAAAAGATGTTATCAGTGCCCTGCCATGCTTCCTAGAGGAAGAGGGAAGCAGTTAAGACCTTGTCTGCAAGGATTCTATTCAACGGCAAGGCTGTTGCTGTGTCCACTGGTGACCTGGAAACAGTGTTCTGTGTCTGTGACTGATAAACTGTTAAAATAGACACTGACTAGAGTGGATCAGCCAAGTCTATAATAGCAACAGATTTACCAGGTGTGAACTGGGCAGCGTTTGGCAACATTAATATTTTAGTATCAACGAGAACTTAACATCCACCATGAGGCACTGTTTTTTTCCAGATTTAACAACAGGCAGGCAGGCCCTGGTGGCTCAGGCATTGTCTGTGGCTCAGGTGTAATCCACGTACAGACCAAGGACCCGAGTCTGTGACCCAACCTGGGGCCTGGGGAACAGCCAACATGAACAACTAAATAAATGCTTCTTCCTCTTCCTGCCTGCCTGCTTCCTTCCTAAAAAATTAATAAATGGCAGACAATTACCCCGTTAGGTTTACACAATTGTTAAAACGTTGACGCCCTTGCTTTAACCTACAGGGGGTCGTGTTGACTATTTTAACTGGAGACCCACTTTATCAAGCAGTGAGCACCAGACACTTGATCATTCCTTGTGGAAGCGTGTGGATGCCCAGCACGGGGCATGCTGGGGCCTTGGGTCCAGTGACAGGAAACTCAGGCAAGGCCACGGTGAAGTGAGGCGAAACTATTCCCCCTCTACTTTATATGTAGTTACTTTCCTAAGATTTTAGGGGCATAATGTTTTAATTCAGGGAGATCCCCGGGGAGAACTGTACCACGGAAACCAGCGCTGAGTTCCTCATACACTGTCGGGGGGGCGTCAGGAAAGGTTAATTCAGAGCCGGTGTTGTACAGGCACAAGGGCCGATCGGCATACGTTTAAAAGTGATTTTGACATATAAATCCTTAAAGTAAATTTTAGATTTATGATTAGGTGAAATCATGGACCTCTGTCTTAGTTATATATTTTAAATAGCGACTGGGAATTAAATAAAAATTTACCTACTCCCCCCAGCCGTATCTGGGTTTGTTTTGTTTTCTGCCCACCTCTGCCTGGGTCTGGAATCAGGGCCACAGCTTCCAAGCCTGCGCTGCAGCTGCCCGAGGCGGGGATTTATTTTTCCTCTTGGGCTTCTAGCTGCCTAAAGTCACTGTTTCTAGTTCCCGTCTTGGCTGACAACTCGGTATGGACCTTTCTTGCCAGAAAAGGTGGGAGCAGAGAGGGCCTGGGGGACAAGCTCTGTCCCCAGGCTTTCCACCTACCCCCAGATACTGGGATTTGCACCCGAAGAGCCACACCAGCCTGTCTCGGCTCAGCAGTCAGTCCCCTGTTCGAAGTACCAGCCGGGATTCATCATCTTTTGGAACTAAATCTTTAGTGATGTATCTGTAGGCAGTCATTATTTTAAAGGAAAGGTGCAGGCAGGAGGGAAGGCAGGCAGGCAGGCAGGCAGGGAGAGGAGGAAGAAGCATTTTTATGTTGTTTTATTTAGTTGTTCACCTCGGTCGTCCCCGCCTCTAGGACGCCAGCCGGGTCCTCGGGATGTGCATGGACTGAGCTCAGCCGGAGGCGGGGGACTTCACTGCTACTCCACAAGGGGTCGCCAGATACTTTTTTTTCAAGTATCTGTTACTTTCCTGTCTGCCTGTTTTACCCTTGGGGTGTTGACTCAGTCCACTCCCACGGGTCCGGAGTGTCCCTGTCTGCAGGGAGGAGGCTCCCCCGCGAGCGTGTCCCCAGACCCGAGGGCCCTGGATCCGCGTCCCGGAGTGCGGCAGAGGCTACCTCTCCACACCCCTGGCTCTGGGCACAGGCGCGGGCAGCCGGGAAGCAGGGCTGCCCCTGCGGCCAGGAGGTCATCCCTGCATTTTGCACCCTTGAGCCAATCACACAACCTCCCCGATCTCCAGCAGGAGGGGTGGAGTCTTCTCTCCCCGCTCTTTCATCAGGCTTGTGCCTCCTGGCTCCAGGGGTGGGATCCCTTATGACCCGGCGGGCAGGGAGCAAGGACAGCAGCCCAGCAAGGAAACCACGGGAGTTTCCGTCTAGGACACCCCTTTGCAGGGTGCCACACCCCTGCGGTGGATGCCGGTTGGTAAATCCGTGGCAGCCAGTCTGCTCGCCATCGGGGCTGCCCGGTCGCCTGACCGCCCCACCACGCGTTTGGGGGGAAGCGGCCCTTGCTCCCTTTGGGGGCAGAGTCATAATTAGCCCATGAGCACAGCTAGTTGTCCCCGAATGCAGGCAAGTCATTCAGACCAGAGCCAGAAAAGGACTCGGCCTTGGAGTTCCGCAGTGTATGGCGGGAGTTCGTGGCCTGGCCGGGCCAGGACAACGAGCAGCGCTTGCCCCTGGCGTGCGAGCATGGGAGCCGGCAGAAGGGCCTTCTCGGGCTGCTGCTGCTGGTGGACGAAACCATGAGTGGGCCCAGCGCAGTCAGTGGCGTGTCATTCCAGTCTGAGGTCAAACCACCCAGGTCAGTGTGCCAACAGTTGACAGAGCATTAGCTGAAACAGAGATGTGCTGTGCGGTCAGAGACAGTTGCCGTCACTGCGCTCGCAGTGCCCAGCAGGGGGCGCCATGCCACGAGGAGCCACACCGGCAGCCCCAGGTCAGATGAGGCAGAGGAAGAGGGGGGACCCGGGACAAGAACTGTTATTGTGGCGGTTTCAGGGGAAACCCATGAGGCAAGGCAAGCAGGCTCAGGGTCAGCTCATTTGAATGAGGTCTGTGGCCTAGGCTCCTTGTCTAGTCCTGCCTCTGGGGTGACAAGGGCAGGTGTCCAGTGCCCCTAGTGTGAGAGGCTGACCGAGGAGGTGCTTGCAGGTGTGGACTCTGGACAGCTGGCTTGTACAGGGAGCGCAGGCTCCCAGCAGGAGGGTCCTTCCCCGCCGGAGTGGTGCTGGTGCGGGTGTGACTGACAGGGAGGCAGGAGTCGGAGGCAAGCTCATCATGGGTTTTCCAAAACAAGACGTGTCTGGCCTGTGCCCGGAGGGCAGATGTAGAAGCATCAAGTTTACAGAAGCTGGAAAGAAAGCTAACAGAGCTCCAAAGAAAATCCCAAAGGATTTATAAAAAGAGAAGAATCTTGTACCAACTAGCAAGTGACTTCAGCCAAATCACAGGAGACAAGGCTGATGTATAAAAATCAATTGTTCTTCCATATATTAGCAATTAAAAACTGCTCATTGAAAATACAAAAGGTAGGCGCACCCTGGCGGCCTAGTGGCTAAGGCCAGCAGTCGGTCTACATACATGCCAAAGATCCGGGTTCGAGACCCCGGGCTGAGGGGAATACCCAAGATAAAGTGAACATACAACTAAATATTTTTTGTAAGTAATGCTTACCATAGAACCAAACATGAAATAGAGATAAACGTTAAAAATTCAAGATATGTGCGCTATAACCTACATGACGCTTACGGGAGACTAGACCTATATAGATGGAGACAAATATCATCCTTACTGGAGAAGACAAATGATTGTTAAAGTGTCCATTCTACCCACAGGAGCTAAATTAGGAGACACACAATACCTCATTTCATGACTTATTCTAGAGCTACGGCAATCAAGAAAAGGGAGATGAGTGATGGAACCAGATACATAACACGAAAGAGCATTTGTAACTAGCACCACACGAATATTGTCAATTATTCTTTTACAAAGGCACCAAGGTATTTCAGTGGGGAAAGGGTAATCTTTCATCCAACAAAGCTGGAATAACTGAACAACATGTTAAAATATAGGAACTTTGAGTCTTAAATCGACCGTGTTTACACATTTACACAGAATGCCTTATAGACCTATGTGTAAAACTGGAGCTATGAAACTTTTATAAAAACATAAATGCACCCCCGCTCATGGCTCAGCAGCTAAGGTGCAGGCCATGTAAAGCCCCAGGATCCAGATTTGAGACTCGGGGAAAGAGAAGGATAAAAGAAAAACATATGAGACACACAAATAAATAGAAAAATATTCCACACTCACAGTGTTAAAATGTCCCTACTACGCAAAGTAATCTACAGAGTCAATGAATCTCTATCAAAATCCCAAGGGCAATTTTCATAGAAACAGAACAATCCATTTTTATTTTAATCTTTATTTTTTTATTTTTTAAAGGAAAGACAGGCAGGAGGAGAGAGAAGGAAGAAGCATCTTTATCTTATTCCTATTTAGTTGTTCACACTGGTTGCCCCCACCCCTAGCCTGGGGCCCAGGACTGGAACCCAGCGGTATGGGACTTGCTCCTTCAGAGCAACCGCTACTCCACCCAGATGCACCCAATCTCAAAATATGTATGAGTCACATAAAGCCCTAACAGTCAAAGCAATATTGAGAAAGGACAAAAATTGGGGCTCTCTTAGATTTCAACCTCTGTTACAAAGTTATAGCAATCAAAACAGTATGGCATTGGCTTAAAAATAGAGACACAGGAAAGTAATGGAAAGCCCAGAAATAAACTCATGCATATTCAGTCAACTAACTTGTAACAAAGGAACTACAAGTACAAACTGGGAAAAGGCCAGCCTCTTCAATAAATGCTTCTGAGAAAACAGGGCACACATGCAAAAGCATGAAACTGGACCACTCTCTCATACCATACACAAGAGCTAACTCAAAAGGGATTAAAAACTTGAATGTAAGACTCAAAACCACAAAACTCCTAGAAAACATATGAGGTAAGCTCTTTGTCTTCGGTCTTGGTTATAAGATTCTGGATTTGATGCCGAAAGCAAAGAAAATAGCAAAAATAGAAACAAGTTAAAATATATCAACATAAAAAGCTCTGGACTGTACTGGAAGCCATCACCAAAATGAAAAGGCAACCTACCAAGTGAGGGAAAATATTTGCAAACCATATATCTGCTAAAGGGTCAGTGCTGAAAATACATAGCAAAACTCAGTATCAAAAGCCAGATAATATGATTAAAAATAGGCAGAGGTTCTGAATAAGCAGTTTTCCAAAGTTGAGACACAGATGGCCCACTGGTAAATTAAAAGGTTTCCAGCATCAATCATCAGGGAAATGCACATCAAAACTGCAGTGAGCTATCACCTTGCACCTGCTAGAATCGCTATTATCAAAACACAAGCTGTACCACGTGTGGCAAGGATGTGGCGAGAGGGAACCCTTGTACATTGCTGGTGGAATGTAAAGGGGTACATCCATTATGGAAAACAGTCTGGGAGTGCCTCCAGAAAGGTGAAAATAGAACTCCTGTATGGCCGAGCCATTCCACTTCTGAGTATTCATCCAAGGAAACAAAAACACTAACTCGAAGAGAGACCCGCATCTCCCCCATGTTTGCTGCTACAGAATTGATAAATATTAGCTCAAAATACAGAAACCACCTAAGTGTCCACTGAAATGTAAAGGAATAAAGAAAGCGTATGTATATACATATATACACACATTCACACACACATACACACATAACATATGCCCATGCGCGTTACACAATGGAATGTTATCTGGTCACACATTAGGGAAATCTTGCCGTTTTAACAACATAGGTGGAGCCTGAGATTGTAAGTGAAGAAAATCAGAATGAAAAATGATCTTCTAGCTCTCAAAGCACCTCTGTAAGAAGCAATCAGAAAGAAAAGTACTCTTCTATGAAATTTATGCCCCAAGTTGGAATGTTTCTTCAGTGGAAACCTACAGACCCCCCTGAGGAGAGCATCTGGTGTCACAAAAGAGATTTCATAGGGAGTTTTAAGACTGAAAACAGAACGATTAAGAGAGTCACAATGGCAGGCCCGTGACACAGGCAGCCAAGGGTAAGGCCACATGCCGCCCACCGACCCAAGTTCCAGACCCAGAGTTGTCAGAGACAAACAGAAACAAAAAATCTCCGAGAGGCAACTCCCTGGTGACCTAGTGGTTGAGTCTACTGTGACAGAGTCCACATACATCCCAAGGTCCCCAGTTCAAGACCCGGGGCAGAGGGGACAACCCAAGATGAACAACTAAATAAAAATAAAATGCTTTCTCCTCTTTCTTCCTGCCTGCACCTTTCCTTTAAAAAAAAATAATAAAGACACTGATACAAAAGTTAAAAGAGAAACTACATCATGAGAAAATATCTACAAGATATAAATCGGATAAAAGACTTGCATACAGAATATATTAGGAAATCTTACCATTCAATAATATACACACTCCAAAATTTTTAATGAGGAAAAAATATTTGAAAGGACACTCTCAAAAGATACAGGGAAGACTAATAATGCATTGATATACTCAACATTATTAGGGAAATATAAACTGAAACCACAATAAAAAAAATTACTACACATCTAATTAGAACGGATCAAATTAAAAACAAAAAATGGTTACAATTCCAAGTTCTATTGAGGATGCAGACCTGGAGCTCTCACACAGAATGAAACAGCACTTTGGAAAATAGTTTGACAGTTTATTATAAAGTTGAGTAAAATTAAAATCGTGATGGGTGCACCCTGGTGGCTTAGCGCTCTAGTGCACCCTGGGAGCAGAACCACGTACACCCCAAGGTCCTTGGGGGTCGGCGGCGGGGACAACCAGTGTGAACAACTAAGTAAAATAAACTACTTCTTCCACCTCTTCCTGCCTGCTCGCCTTCATTCCTGCCTGTACCTTTCCTTAAAAAACCCAACTAACTGAGACTCAACAGTCCCCTCCGAGGGATGAAAACACACCCAACAACTGGCAAACGCTGGCAGCACCTTATGCGTAAGTGCAAAGAGCTAAAAACAAATTAAAAGCTGCATCAATCGGTTAAACAAATGTGTGATAAATTTATATCCATCCCACACATGAAATAGAATTCTTTACATAAACCACAAAATGAATTTAAAATTTTTAAATAAATGATTCATTCAAAAATACTGGGGAATCGCCTTTATGCTAAATGTGATCGGTGAGGCACAACAGGATATTCGATTATGGGGAACTGAATTGTAGGATTCGGTTTGAATGATTTTACTGAAGAAGATATGGAATATCTGGAAACTTTTCTGTGTGGAAGCGGCACCACCTCTGCGAGAAAACTCTCAGTCCTCCAGACTTCACACACTCTCCATCCCAGGACTCGGCGGTTACCCTCCGAGCCACTTCCCTGGGGCGAACAGACTCACACTCCAGTCCATGAAAGTATCTGTAGAGGAATGCTCAGCAAAATCGGTGGAGAGTAAGGCCCTGTGAAGGTTTCTTCTACATCAATGAAATGCTTGCAAAAACAGAACTGGCGCTTGTTTTTTTTTAATTCTGGAAATTAACTGAAGGCTCTCACAGCAGCCCAAGGAGTGTTGCCACAAGGAAAACAGCTGAATCTCAGCAGCAGCAAGATTTATGGTTTGATTCCGACTAATCCCGTCTCAGCCCAGTCCCCAGCTCAGCGGAAACCTTGCAAATTCAGCCTCTCTTCTCAATTCTGTAGGAAGCGGGACAAAACCTTTCAAAGAAGCATCAACATTGAAGCAATCTACTGAATCCCAGACACATCTGTCACTTCCCAGCAGACCCCACTCAACTGAGACACGTGCATTTCAACGTGTGTAAATTTCACCTCAGAAGACAAGATGGGATTTCTAAACAGATACTGAACACTTGATGCTAAGTGGGAAGTATTTGGAGAAAAGTATCTCCCACTTAACTTTAGATGCATTAAAATAAGATGTTTGATCGACTGTTGGAAGACTCGCTTTCTCCGAGCAGAAGTCAACACGGAGGTACTGACAGAGGACACACAGGCACAGATGGATGGAATGGGGCAGAGTCCAGAAATAAAAGTTGATGTCTGTGTTCAACTGACTTTTCAACAGTGTCCACACCATTCAATAGGGAAGGAATCTTTCAACAAACGGTGCTGAGCACATGGACAGCCACATGTTAAAGAATAAAACTGGATATTTCCTTCCTGCTACCTGCAAAATCAGCTCAAAATTGATCAAAGATCTAAATATACGATCTAAAGCGACAGACATTTCCGAATGAAGCACAGAAATAAATCTCCACGATTTCAGATTTAGGAATGGATGCTGGGAACACAAGTAACGGTAAAAATAGGTACATTTTATTTCCTCAAAATTAAAACAATTTTGCAGTGAAAGGGCACTAGCAAGGAAGTGAAAAGACAGTGCACGGAATGGGAGAGAACATCCGCACAGCCGCTGATACCTAGATCATATACACGCTCTTACAACTCAGTAACAAAGTCAAACGGCCCTGTTTGAAAATGAGATTAGTCATCGGGAAAACACAAATCCAAACTTCCAACAGCATACACTTCATACCCACCACGATGGGTAGAAAGAAAGAAAATGAGGTGAGTGCTGGCAAGGATGTGGAGAACTGCGGCGGGAACAGCACATGATGGCGCCACCTTGGTCCCCACGCCCTCAAATGGTACCGCATAAGCACATGACCCAGAAACTCTTCTACCCAAGAGGAAGGAAAATGGGTGCCCACCATACAAACCCGAATACAGATGTTTACATCAGTCTGAAGGTGGATACATTTTCAATACAACCCAAAGGTCTATCAACTGGCAAATGGGAATAAGGAAAATGTGATACACCAAGACCATCGACTTAGCCATAAATTAAATAGTGACACCTGCCACAATATGGATACAACTTGAGAACATTCAACTAAGTCAAAGAAGTCAGTCACAAAAGTGCCATTGTCACTTATCAATGAAGGTCTGTTAATAAATGCATCGTCAGGCAATTTCGTCACGTGCTTGTCACAGAATGGGATGTCACACACCTGGGCTGTGTTGTCGCCTGCTAGAGCCAATGTCGTACATGCAGGCTGAAAGGCACTCAGTCAGATATACACTGACTGAAATATTCAGCGATGTGTGACTGTATGATTCCATTTGTTTGAGGGCAAGAGAGGATAAAGGATTGCTTTACCAGCTAATGCAAACGTTCAAAGCCTGTGGTAACGACTGCACCCATCTTGAATACACTGAAAAACACATTATGCACTTTGAATGGGTGGACTGACGGCATGTGAACAGCTCTTAAAACTGCTAGAAAAACAGATGAAGAGGCATGCCCTGGTGGAGCGGCGGTTGGGTCAGTCACCTCCAAGGGAGCAGGCCACACAGCCCTGGGTTCGAGTCTTAGGCTCAGGGGGAGGCAACCAGTGTGAACAACGAAACAAAAAATGAAATGAAGATGCCTCTTCTTGACCGTCTGCCTGTTCAATGTCATTTAAAATATTTTTTAAAAGGTGAAGAAAGTGCTATTCAAAATCATTCTTATTCTGGGCGCACCTAGGTGCTCAGGCAGCTGAGACACTGGTGTGGAAACCACATACCTCCCGAGGACTCCATTCAAGACCTGGGGTCCTGGGATGGCCCATGGGATGTATGTGGACTTCACTGGTCAAAGGAGGCTGACCGAACGGCTACTCCACCAGGAAAGGCCAGATATACATTGTTTTAATAGTACATTTTAGTACATTTTTCTCCCTTGGGCTTTGAAGGACCTGCACCTTAGCTGCCTGAGCCACAAGGATGTGCCATAAATATATATTTTTAAAAAGAAGTGAGAACAGCTGATTTGTCCAGCTGGTTAGCAATGTAGGAATGCTTTTCTTTTAAAATTTTAATTCACTCGTCCACGATTTGTGAAACAAAACCAAGAACAACAAACACAAACTTCAAAGGACAAGGAATAATAAAAACAAATGCCTGGTTCATCACAGATACTTAATATCTGGTGTCAGCTGTTACTCTTCCTAAGACTATTCATTCACTTGTAATGAAATCCACTTGTAATTATGAAATGAGACAAAAATGCAACTCACCTGGAGTTTGCTTGTTTTCTCTCCATTTTTCTGGGTCAGGGCAGTTGTGAGCAGAACTGGTGAAAGGAAAAGACGACATGAGAGAAAAGCCAGGCAATTCTTCGCTTCTTTGACATCTTTGTAAAAATGAGTCAAAGGTGCAGAGTGTGAGTTAGAGTCCAATGACCTCCTGTGAACTTAGGAGAACATTCTGCACAGCTGTTTCTCATAGGGCCCTACACCAGGCCCTCAGGGCGCTCGGTCACTTTGGGACAAGGTGGGAAGGTAAGGCAGTAGAATGTTCTGGTCACCTGAGCGGGTACAGAGACCAAGTCATGGCCAAGCTACCAAGTGGTCAAGTAGCTTTGGTTGAAGTTAATTCCACATCTGCAAGTTGAGAATAACCTCCTAGGGTGGCGTGAGGGTTAGAGGGAGAGCGGAAGGAACGCTGGTATCAGCTGGTCGGGGCAGAAGCCGCAGGTGCCATCTTTGGTTGGGAAGACCCCAAATCTCAGACTTTAATCTTTTTATAAGGAAAATACGACTGCACTTTTTGAGTTTCAGGTGCCTTGACTCTGTATACAGTGCAAAATGTTCATCACAGTAAGTCTGTTACCATCTTTTCTCATCAGCCCTCAAGGTGGCAGCATCACTGCCGCTGTGGCCCCAGTTCTGTATGTGACATGGCCCCGACTTGCCTGGAAGTTCACCTTTTCATCCCCTCACTCATTTCCTCCCCACCCCACCCCCCACCCCTCTGGTAGCCACCAGTCTGTTTTCTGAGAGACTTGCATCTTTGGAAAGTGTGAAATTCTGATGAGCAGCTTTATTTATTGTCTAGTCGGGGTTTTTTGGTTTTTAATCCTTGTCTAAAAACACAACAGCTGCTGGTGAAATTTTTCTTCCTGAAGCCGGAAGAGGCTCACAGGCACATGCCTCCTATGTTCATGAACTGACAAAATCTTCGACTTTTCTCAATTTGTCATGTTAAACAAAAAGCTTTTGAAGGCCACCATCTCGCTGAACAGTATCTGAGCCGTGATGACAAAAGCAAGCCCGAGAGCGGCGCTGGATCCCGAGTGGGGCGAGGCCTCCCTCAGGGCTGGCACGGGAGGTACTGTCCACAGTAGGGGACGCTGACCGCTGACCACAGCTCCCATGTACAGAAAAGAAGGCTGGGGCTCAGTGGCTCAGCTGCTCGGGTCACAGAGCTGGCAAGTGCCATGCCTGGCCCCAAATTCAGCGGACTCCAGCGCCTGGGCTCTTTCGCTTGCACCTGGCTGCCTCGATGACAAACACAGACTGGGGAGGGGGGTTTTCCAGAAACCATGAGAGTCCGAAAAATATCTTAGTTTCCTCTAGCTGCTGTAAAAAAAAAAAAAGAAAAAAATCAGCAGCAACTTAGCTTAAAACCAGACTGGTTCTCTGACATTCTGGAGGTCGGAGGTCAGAAGTGCCACGGACAGGATGAGAACCAAGGCCAGTGCAGGGGAACCACTCTTTGTCTCTTCCCAGGTCCAGAGGCTGCGCCATCTTCCAAGCCAGCATCACCGTCTTCTCTCCTCTGACCGCCTGCCTCCCTCCTGTGAGGACACCTGGGTGACCCAGGAGCTCCCCCGCAACTCAAAAGCCTCGTCACATCTGCAAAATCCCTTCTGCCGTGTAAGGGAAGTCACAGGTTCTGGAGACTGGGACCTGGGCATCTCTGGGTGGAGGTGTCATTATTTAGCCCAACACAGGTACAGACGACAGACCAGGTGACAGGGGGAGACCTCTCCTGTTGCCAACTGATCTGCTCGCCAGGTAAGGGGCCGGGAAGGGCTGGCTTCCCGGCCTGCACTCGCAGAGGCAATAGGGTGTGGTGTGAAATAGAGCGAGATTGCAATCCTAAAGGGAATACAGCAATGGAAACAAAATGATAGTATTACTATTGGGAAAAAAAAAGGTGGGGTGGGAGTGGGGCTACCACGGCTTCCTGGCAGGGCTGCTGTGGACGGAACACTAACCGCACAGCACACCCGCCTCAGGCATTCGGGGTAAGCGTTTGAGACGCCTTACCTATTACTATCGCTTCTCCCACGCCGACAAGCGTGCCGTCAACGCCAGACCTCCTCTCCTCCTGCTCCGGGGGGTCAACGCCTTCTGCTCGGCCACCGGGAGTTGCAGAGATTCCAGGTGTTTCTGGGGGAAGCTCACTGACCAAATAAGGGTCTGGTGCGCCTGCCTCGGCTTTCTCCACCAGTGACCTCCAACCAAAGCAAGGAGTTATTTCGACCCAATCCATGTGTCGATCATCAATCAAAGGGTTTCTTCAGAAACAACACAACACAGGAGGGCACAGGCTGGAAGACCGCCCCCCGCAGCCAAGAACAGATCCTTACGTAACCTCGCCCCGCCGGGCTGGTCCACGGTGGGGTAGGCACGTTGGGGCCTGTAGTTGCAGGTTTACGCATGCGCGGGCCTACTCCCCAGCCTCCCCACCTCATTTAAATACGTTTGAATACTAACATGAATATTCACAAGCCTCCAGGGTTCCTTTTCTAGACCCAAATTTCCAGACTTAAGCCAAATCTCCTCGCCCCAGCCTCAGGCCATTGGGTCCACCCGGGAGAAGACACCCGCTCCCTTGATTTCTGGAGACTTTCATTTCAGCCTCCAGGGATTGTCCATCGGTTGCCCTGATTGCCAGATTCTTCCCCAGCCTCCTGCGGCCAACCCTTTAAGTACAGGAAGGGCGGGGAGTGGAGGTGCGGCCAACGCACCGGACAGCCTGGGTGCTGCTGGGGGTGTCCAGCTCCGAGCATTTGCGGGCAGCAGTTTCATTTCCTGGGTGCGTCTTCTGAGTTTGACCTTCTCTACTGTTCTCCCGCATCTTCAAGTCGTTCATTGTGGGATGTCTTTAAAGACATTAAACATTTCCTCTGAAGCTCTGATTTGGTCACCCACTCATCCCCACCTTCTCCCGCCCAAATTGCCTGAGCCCTTCTTACCTCGCCTTAGAAGAGTCCTTTTCTGTTTAAATGTGAGCCACTTGCAGGTTTCTTCCATCAGAGCATTCTCCCTATTAAACGTCTTTTCCAATAAAGTCTTATCGAAGTCGGGATGCGTTGGGCTCCTAAGTCAGGACTGCAATCAGTCTCTGTGAGGACATAGTGTCCATCGGTAACTTGGTGCTTTTTTTTTTTTTTTTTTTTTTTTTTTTTTTTTTTTTTTTTTTTTTTTTTTTTTTTTTTTTTTTTTTTTTTTTTTTTTTTTTTTTTTTACTATGTAACTTACATTTTTATGGAAAGTATCTTGCATTCATGATGGATGCGATCTTTCTGGGCTGAGCCACACATTTTAATGTTAAAGGTTAAATTATTTTTACAGCAATTACTGTAAATAGTTTTCTTCACATGAGAACACTAATTATAAAACATGATGACATACCCATAGGGGTTTAGTGTCTTTTTTAATTGAAAACCTAACAAACTATCCAGTTTTCCAAAAAAAAACACTGAGCAATAACTGAGTCTCTAGCCAATACAGTCAAAGCTGAAAGGATTAAAATGCAAAAACTGCAAGTAAGAAGCCTTGTCACCTACAGGCTAACCAAGACCAGCCGGATTCCTTGAATCCAGAAGGAAACATTTCCCTCGAGAGCCTTTTTCCAGCTTCCAAGTCATGAATAAAAAGAACACATTGTTAATTCTATTTCAGAAAACATTTCCCAGGTTACCTTTAATTTGCCAACTTTTAAAAGGTCACGCAAGTTAAGTAGACAATAAACTAGGCAGAAATCGCTTTACAAAAAGAGGAAAAGCCCAAAATGCCACTTTCCATAGCGAACCCACAGTTCTGTTTTGTTCAGAGCAAAGGAAAAAGAAACTTTTGATCATACGGAAGAAAGCCAGTCCTAAGGCCTGGACTCTGTTCTCAAATCACCATGCAGTGAGGACAATATTCTGCTAATACAGTGGATTTGCTGCTGCCTGTGTCTCCTGCTCGTCTAACATTAACGATCTTAAACAGAGCAGTGCAGCTGGCATTTGGAACAGTCCTTGCAGCGTCACAGCATCAGGCACCGCATTTCACTTCTCTTCACACCACCGGTTCTCTGCGCACGGGGGCTTCCTCCTCAGTAAAGTCATTCTGAGACTGAAGGTCTTGGGAATCTCCTCGGGCGTTTTCCCCTTGATCATATTGGCAGCAGCCTTGCAGGTAAGATCAAGCAAACCTTTGATGTCTAACTAGTTTGCAGCCAGAGTAAGTTCAAAAAGTGTTCCCTGGTCAACTTTCAGGAATTTTTGGCCTCAAACAGGGACATCATCTGTGTGCTTTTCTTTGTTCTCATCATCCTTGGGCAGAGGGTCACCTCCGTGGTGGATGCACCACTGAAGGACCTTTTTTAATGTCACTGCACTAACATTGCTTGGCAATGTCCACATCGTCTCAAATCTCTCTCCATCAGAACTCTACAACTTAATGGAAGCATGGCGCTGGGTCCCAGGGAGACAGTGGGCTGGAGGCTGATGAGAAGGCAGCATCAGCCAAAAGGTGATCTGGTGAAGAATAAGTCCACTACCAGTTACTTGGTTTGAAAGGTCCCATCAGGTAATAAGCCCTTTAGTGGGTCTACTGCCTCTGTCCGGTGCAGTCCACATACCCACCAAGGACCCCTGTTTGGGTTCCTGGGCCAGGGGAGCCAGCCAATATGAACAATTAAATAGAATAAATAAAATGCTTCTTCCTCCTCTCTATTCCTGTTTGTACCTTTAAAAAAAAAAAAAATCGCTGCTTTGTCAGTTGGGTCCTCCAGAGGGAGCTCTAAATCTACCCCAATCACATAGTCTAAGCTACTTTCTTTTTTTAAAATGGTTTCACTATCTCTTTTAATCACCTTGCAACATGCAGTTTCGGGCACTGAATTCTCCACTCAGTCTGTGTGTGTTTCACACCACAGCAGCCACTGGCCCTCGCCCTCCAGATCCCTGGGAAGCCACGGTCCTGCATCCTGTGAGCCTTGCTGAGCTGTCGGTTACAAGTGAAATGAGCTCATTTCTGAGTGAAGCGATCCCGTGCCTGTGCGGGGCTCAGCAGAGTCTGCTTCCAGCTCAGACACAGGTGCACGCAGTTAGGATGAGATTTCAGGATTCCCCGAAAGTCAGCTGCTTTTTGTTGAGAGCAGCATGCCTTTTATATCCATTTTTATCTTACGCCCAGGTGCAAAATGCAATGACATGGTTTTGGTGGATTTTTTTTTTTTTTTTTTTTTTTTTTTTTTAAGGAAAGGTGCAGGCAGGAATGAAGGCGAGTAGGCAGGCAGGAAGAGAGAGGAGGAAACATTTTTATTTTTACTCAGTTCATTTTGGTTTCCCCTATACACATACAGAGCCCAGGACTTGAACCTAGGTTCTTGGGATGTATGTGAATTGTGCTAGGCAGGAAACAGCGGATCTAACCACTACTCCACCGGGCAGCACCAGAAGCCATGTTTCTAAAGTCCCTGTCCCCCCACCCCTCCGGCCCCAGAGAAGGAAATCCAGCATTTACAAGGTGACATTGCATCCGGGGGCAGGGAGTTTATAACAATTCTGTGAGGTATTTTCTCCCTCCATGTTTCCCTGCCCACTCTCTTAATTTCTCTGGTTTAAAGCTTTGTTCTATGGGGAGAAGTCTGGAGGAAGCCAGTTCAAGTTTCCAAGGGTCCTCTCCATGGGGATCACGAGAACACACTTAACTCCCGCAGCAACGAGTGTGGCAACGTGTGTGAAGCCCACTAGACACACGATGCCCAAAGTTTCGACTGCAGGCTGGTCACGTAGGCATGCCCTGCCTAGCACGTACTTAAATTTCTGCCACCCAGAAGGGAGACAGGTGTTCAGCATAAGCCGCACCAATAATGGTGATTCACTACACCCACTTGGGCAGTCAGGTGCAATGAATCACATTATTGGTTAGAGAACAGTGGGAATCCTACTGAAATCCGAGTTCCCAGATGTCACTCAGTCAACCTTGGAAGCAGAGCTTTCTATAGAAAACGGTCTCAGACACGCTATATTAACTCTTCTCTGCATTGAAGCTCTTTTCAAAGGAAGAGAGGGACTGAGTGGGGGAGGGAGAGGGGAGGGAAAAGGGGAGGGAGGGGAGGCTGTAAGCTCCTTGTCAATTCTGAAATATAAGGGCCTGACTGTAAAACAATGAGTACACCTAGTACCTATATTTTGGCTTCTAAATACCATTAGAAGAAGGGCTCCTTGTAAAATGGCTGTGCTGGGGCTGTGTTGGGCAGGTTCATCAGGAGGACACGACTGCTGGTTGACCTGTGAGCTGGATAGATGACCAGGTTCCTCAGACCTCCCACGTGATTTCCGCTTGTCTTCTCCACACTGAAAGTGGCCTCAAGGACTCATTCCTGAGATAGCATGTGCTGCTGAGACCTTCGGAATGGTAAACATTATTAAACCCTGCCAAGGACGCTATATGAACTTTCATGGTTCTGGTGGGCGAGTGCGGAGATCTATGCATCTTGGGGCTGCCCAGAGACACGCCTCACATCCCCTGCTTACTAACCCTGCCACCTACCACTGCAGGGTCTGCCTCTTTCTCCTGTCCCTCCCCCTGCTCAGGAAGTTCCCAAGGGTGCAAACCCACAGACTGGGCAGGTGCAAGTGAAACAAGGAACTGGTAAAACTTCTTATTTGCTGGGTTACTCTTCTCTCACAAGCCAGCCTTGAGGCCCAGCACGTAACAGGAATATCCAGAATAATGTGCTCTGCTATAGAATGCTCCACCGGTCACAGACGCCCCAGACAATAAATTTTGAAATGACTGCTTGTTCTTCTTCTGAGAAACTGCTTGCACACATACCCCTGCACACCCAAATGCCCCAGCTTAATTGCAAAACATTTCTGGTGCCTGGATGGCTGAGCTGGTTGTGCAAATGGAGACCTCAGATAACAGAAAAATGTCAAAATGTCACATATATGGGAAGCTGCGAAACCAAAAAGATTGACTGCCTTTGTTTTGTGTCTGTATATAAACCCTGAGCCACGAGCACTCGGGGCTGTATGATTTGGGTGGTGCTCTCCCCCACACAGCCGCCGGCTAATAAACTCCTAAACTGAACTCTGGTCTGAGTCTCTGATCTCGCCTGGGAGAAAACAAGGCAACACAAGGTGAGTCTCGAACACCTGTGGTGCCAGGAAATAAAAGGGGTGATTAAAGAAGAACAGGGACATGACAAGGACACAGATGCCATGACCAACTGGGTTAATTTGAGGATAAATGATAGGAACTGATCATAAGACACCAAAGAGTCCCCAGGTCCCAGGTGTGCATCCAGGGACCATCCAAGATGAACAACTAAATAAAATGCTTCTTCCTCCTCTCTCTTCTGGCGTCTGCTCACCTTCATTTCCACTACATGTTTCAAAAAGACATAGGAATAGATTATGTCCAAAAAGAGAAAAAGTGTAGGGACCATAAAACAGTGTTTCTGTGACACTTTTAAGGTATCACTTCAATAAACCTTCTCTCATATGGTGGATACTAATGGATTTTAGGAACTGAGCACTGATGGAAGATTTCACCATATTTTCTTTATATTTTGAATACACAATCACTTGTCTGACCTGACTAGATTTAAGTGCTTTTTCTAATGGATTTTCTAATACATCTGATGACTTGCCCCAATTACAATCTTCCTCCTGTGTAGAGGGTCAGGGAACAGTATGAGCTCTGATGAAAGCCATGGCTGCAATGTCAACTTTATAGTTTTTGTTCTGGGTAGATGCTAAATAATTGGGAAGACCAGACCTATCATGGAATCCACGCTATTCATGTCACCAAACTTCTGTCTCAAAAGAGGTGACTGCTGAACGCTCTGGGCAGGGCAGGAGTGTTGGGGGAAAGTGGTGGCAGAGCCCACTGGACACTGGTGAAGAACACTGGATGTGGTGGAGGGCAGCATGTCCTGACATATATCTGAGGAATGGGGAACCTACACATATGAGTTTGTTTTAATATGTAGAATAAGTTACTACAATAAAACACGAAAGAAAAAAAAGTTGATATTGGACATGCTTTGGAGGTCTAGCAATTTAGTACACCTGGGAGCAGTCCCACGTACATCCCAAGGTCCCGGGTTCAAGACCTGGGGCCTGGGGAGCCAATAATGTGAACAACTAAATAAAAATAAAGCTGCTTCCTCCTTTCTCTGCCTGCCTGCCCACTCGCCTTCATTCCTGCCTGCATCTTTCCTTAAAAAAAAAAGAGGTGACTTAACTGTAACATCACATATGGCCTGGACTCAAGCAGGTGTGAGCTCCAGGGTTTACAACGACCTGAGACACAGAGCGCTTACCTCACTCTGCTCGGCTGTTTGCTGTTAACGTGGTATCATCACCTCTTTCCTTCATGACCCCTCTTTCGAACATGACAGGATCGTTAGGCTCTCCTGCACCTAAGGAAGGAAACAGAATAACACACCTCAGAATACCATTGTCAGTGTTTCTTGGTTAGCCACGGAGAAGGCACGCCCGTGAGATTTGGAAAGCACGTCAAGGCCCTTCCCTCTGCAGGAATCTGCAGGCAGAGGTGCGGGTGGGAATGAGCACTGCAGCAGCTTCCATGTGCGCTTCTTAAGCATCACACACGGGTGCTGAGGTTGTCTGTGGGGCCTTCCTCAGTTTTAGCAGCTTCCGAGAGAGCCCTGGGGTGCCACCTCCTGCTGTAGACTGACGTTCTGGAGTGTGGCAGATGCTTCTAAGAAAGTTCTTGAGACCCACTCTGGTGCTCCAGGCTCCTACTGGCTTCCCTGGTCATTACTGCCTTAAGCCTTCTGCCAGCTGTGTGCGTCTCTAGAAGCTGCCAGTAAACCACTCTTACCTGGACAGTATACAGTGGCGTCTGTTCCTCTGCCAAACCCCGGAAGCTCAAGTACTGGCCATATTAGTAGTGTTTCTGTCTTCTTGTGCAGACTTGGATGAGCGAGGTCTCAGCTGTGATCGAAAACAATCATCTCTACACATGTATGTGGGTTTCTCCTCCTCGTTCATCTCTGATGAGTAAAAGATGTTTCAACTGGAATCCTTTATATGTTTGTTTACATTGATGGGACCTTCTCTCCCATGGGGCTTCTGAGATGAATATGAAGATCTGAGCTCCAAAGGGAAGCCCTCACTCCGGTCACCAGTTCATGGTCTTTGTCATTCTTCTCACACATTATACTCAGAGGCTTTATCCCGAGAGAATTCTCAGCTGGGTAAAAACTCAGCTGAGTGCAACATCTTTTCTGCACACGTAGCCCTTGCAGGGTTTCTCTCTCATGGGAGGTGTTTGGTCTCTGAGACTCCATCTTTGTCCACAGATGCTCTCTCCCCAATGCAAAGGAAGTGACGGCAAAGAGTATTCCTTGAACACTTTCCAACCTCACTGCCTTTGGGGATTGCTCGTCACTGTGGTGCATCCTCTAGTTGACAAGATTCGAGATCTCCTCAAACCCTTCTCCACTCCTCACGGTACAAGATTTCTTCCCGATGAACACAAGTGAATGACCGCAAACCAAATCCATTCTCACATGTTCACCTGTAATACACTCTCCTGCTATGAATTCACTGATGGTGTAAGAGTTAAGTTCCTTCTAAAACTCTTGCTACCATCATTATACTTAACATTGTTTTCTCCCTGAGGAATAAATTGATATCTGGGAATAGATGAGCTGATAAAAATTATGTTTATCATATGTCCTCCAAGCAAAATAGAATCAAAGCGGAAACTAAACTGAAAAACAGGAAACGCTCCAAATATTTGGAAAGGGAATGAAAATGAAAATACAACATATTGACAAACATGGGTGCCGAGAGGGAACTTTATGTCACTAAATGCTTAAATGTGTAAAGAAGAACGGTATCAAAATAATAATTGAGGTTCCCACCCAAGAAACTAGAAAAAGAACAAATCAAAAGCAAGCACAGGAAAGGAAATAATAAAAGGTAGAAATAAATGCAACTCAAAACAGAAGAATTTAAAACAAAAGCTCTTTCCAAAGATCAGTAAAATATGTAGGTTTCTAGTAAGATTGACACACACCATGAAGAAGGAAATGGGGTATCTGATCACAGAGCTTGTAGCCAGTCAAGTAAAAGGAATTCTCTGAACAACTCCACCCACGCAATTCAACAGCTTATGTAAAATGGGCCAATTTCTTAAAAATCAAACTCTCAAAATTGACCCAATCTGAAATAATCTGAAAAGTCCTATAACCATCACTTAAATCCATAATTTAAAATATTTTTAAAAAAGAAATCTCTAAGCCTACATGGCTTCACCGGAGGGTCCCACTAAACATTTAAAGAAGAGTCAGCTCCAATTACACACACAAAAAACCCACTATAGACTAAATAAATCTGTGAATTTAAAATCTGAATCAATCACAGAAAAGGGATTGTGATGTTATGTGACGATGACTTGGCAGTTTTGTAGAAAAGCTTCTAGGTAAGAGTTGTCTAGTGAAGCAGGCAGCTATGAAATGACATGTCAGGGGTTAGCTTTACAGTATGTCAGCAAACAAAATTGAAAAGACTAGATGAAGCAAATGTGGCAAAATCTTGGTCAGTGGTGAATTTGGGTGACCACTGTATTTTCTTTTTTAAAAAATTTTTTTCATAATTTGGAATTAGAATCTTGAATTTTGAAAACCCGTTGAATCTTGCTGGTCGTGTGAAACAGATCTATAGTTCCAGCCTCCCCAGCCTGTCTCCTCTTGTGACAATGACGATGAGATTGCTTTCCTCGCTGAGAGATCAAACGCAGTGAGTGAGGCTCTGTTGTTCCTCTGTGGGTGGTACGTTCCCTGAGTAAGAGAGGCATCCATTCTTGGATAAAGGGCAAAGCATTTCACAAAGAAAGGCCATCTTACGTCCCTGGTATCTGTTGAACAGTCTGTCTTGGAACAGAGAAGACACATATGAAAGAAAGGAAGCCATTCTGGCAGGTCTTCTTGACCCTCCCACCCCCGGGGGCTGGAGTCAGGGGGCTTGAGGGGAGAGCTGAATGCCCACCCCACGGCACCCCAGCACGCAGAGAAATGAGGCCTGGTCAGTGGGGCTGTCACAGCCAGGACAGCTGAACTTCCAGACTCACCCAGCAGGGAGGTGGTGACATTGACTTTCTGTTACTCTGCCCCAACACGCAGGCACACACAGTCATGAGGGTGCAGAGGGGAGCTGAACTTCCACTTCCACTTGGACCTAAAGTGGTGCGTGCCTGCTAAAAAAAAGACTAAGTGGGATTCACAGTCTTGTGAGGAAATACCCCGATACCCAGTATATAGCAGCAAAAATCACTTGCGGCCAAAACCAGGGAAAACACACAAATGAGAAATACAATAAAAAGACATAAACACCAAGATAATGAGAGGCTGCGATGACCTGACAAGGATTTTAAAGGCATGCTCTTCTTATCAAGGCTAGTTTGAATTGCGTTTCCTTTTTTTTTTTTTTTCTTTTTAAGGAAAGGTGCAGGCGGGAATAAAGGAGGAGTGAGCAAGCAGGCAGGCCGGAAGAGAGGAGGAAGGCACATTTATTTTTATTTAATTTTTCACCTTAGTTGTTACTCCCAGTCCTAAGTCACGAACCCAGGTCCTCGCAATGTACCTGAACTGGGCCCGGTGCACGTACGTCACTAGGGCGTGCTGGCTTCCTATTTCTTCTGACTGACACTGTCCTACTATAAAAACCATGATTTCTAGAAACCTGCCCTCATATCTGGTCACAACAAAATGGCTCACTAGTGGCCCAGGGTTTCTGATGACATGAAACTTGAGATTCCATGGAACATAAGTGTCCAGTGTTCTGGAAGATACAATCTAGGGGGAAAAAAGGTTGTGGGAAACTGTTCCCTATCTCATATAAATAGACATCTGAGAAAACCATTCAACTACACAAACTTGAAAATGACTGAAGTATCTGAGGTGCGTGGGACACACAACACTCTTGAGTCTTAAGAGCTTAGTTCCACGTCCACAATATAAGCTATAATAGGTTCCTTTTTTCTCTTAGGATTTATGGAACTGAAAACAAGCTTCCCACTTCTGGGCATCCACCCAAAAGATACAGAAGCACCCATCTGCAGAGATGTCTGCACCCCCATGTTTACTGCAGCCCTATTCACAACAGCTAAGAACTGGAAAGTACCCAGTGCCCAGCATCAGATGATGGATGAAGAAGCTGTGGTCCATACAGACAACAGAACACTACACAGCCCTGAGAAGAGATGAAACCCTGTCATTTGAATCAACATGGAGGGATCTAGAGGGGATGATGGTAAGTGAAACAAGTCAAAAGAAGAAAGACAGATACCAGATGACCTCACTCACAGGTGGAATGTGAGTAGACAAAACAAAGGAACAGATGAAACATAACCCTGAAACATTGGCAACAAAACTGAGGTGACCAAAAGGGAATGTGGGGGGTCGGGGAATGGTGGTGGAGCCCCCTGGACAGTGGGGAAGAACAGCTGGTGATGTGGTGGAGGGCAGGGTGTGCTGAAATATATCTAAGAAATGGGGAACCTAGACATAGGAAATTATTTTAATGGGTAGAATAATTACTATAATAAAAAATAAATTAAAAAAAGCCAAACAAACAAGTTTCTGTCATTCAGTCTATTCCTATGACAACAGACCCCCCAAAAAAGTTAGGGAAACTTAGGCTATACACAGGTAATGTTCTAGCGCACACGGGAAGACTCACGATAAAACACTCAGCCCTTCATTGCTTGAAAAGGGATGCTGAGCAGAGGACAGGAGCCAATTGAAAAAAACTTATACTCAATTAGACTACATGATTGATATGTTTTTAATTAAACTATTATTTCCTTGAATTAATTTTCAAGCCTTCTTCCCACACGCATCCTTAAACAGACTCTCTGTTCCCATATAGCTTACATTCCAGGGGACATGGATTTTGTCTTCACTGTACTTTTGTTAAAGTGCTGCCCTTGTCATCTTTAAGGCCTCTCTATTGTGTAGATGCCACTGAATATGATGATTTTGACAAAATAACTGCACCACTTATATGGTTTCTCTGTTGTGCTTCCTTTTGAGAACGGTGACATTTTGTGTTCTGCTCACAACAGACTGGCTTCCTCCAGTAGAATACAGGTGATTATTAAAAAAAAAAACAACAACTCAGTTCATGCCTGAATTCTTAAGACACAACATTTTATATATAATTCTTTGCTCTATAGATTTTCTGATGCTAAAGAGAAGTCTAAGTTCTGAAGAATAGTTTTATCACACTCATCACATCCACCGGATGTCTCACCACTATGGACCCTCTGATGAACCTGAATATCTGAACTCTTACTAAAGCCCTTACCCACACACAAAACACATGCAGGGTTTCTCTCCACTATGGACTCTCCCATGGGCATGAAGGTGTGAGGTCTGACTGAAGCTTTTACCACACAAGCCACATGTGGAGGGTTTCTCTCCTGTGTGGACCCTCTGATGGACATGAAGATATGAGCTTCAGATGAAGCCTTTCCCACACTCTTCACATTTGTAGGGTTTTTCTCCTGTGTGGACTCTCTGATGGGCCTGAAGATGAGAATTATGACTGAAGTTCTTATCACACACCTCACATTTACATGGCTTCTCTCTAGTGTGAACTCTGATGAGGACCAGAACTCTGATGAAGTATCCTGTCACAGGCCTCCCCTTTGGGTGCTTTTTCTCTAGGGTGAGCTCGCACATGGGCCTGAAGTTGTGGTGTCTGAATGAAGCCTCTATCCCACGTCTCACATTTACGGGACCGTTCTCCAGTATTGTCTACACAGTGACTGTCAAGATCTATGCTACGACGAGGGCCCTTATCACACCTACACAGTTTCTCTCCTGGGTGAAAGGGTCCTTCAGGAGACTGGCAGTTTTGATTGACGCTCTTAGCACACATCTCACATCTGTAGTGTTTCTCTCCTGGATCGACTCTCTCACGAGTTTGTGGACATGAGCTCTGACTGAGGCCCTCACCACAATGCATTCCTATTCCCCTTCTCTCCTTTGGTGAGTGTGAAGCTCTGAGGTCACACACTCGCTGCATGGATGGGGCTTTTCTCCTAAGTGCAACTGCTGGCAAACTGCAAGGGTACAGCCACGGCTAAAGCCCTTTCCATTCTCGCCACAGGTTTGCTCTCTTGAGGGACTTACGTCATGACAAGAGGATTTCCTCAGAAGCTCTTTCCCACAACAATCGCGTGGACAGTTTTCTTTCTTGTGGACTTCCGGGTCATCATGGTGACAAGAGGCCCTTCTCCCCACACAAGGTCCACACTCACACGGTTTATTCTTTTCACCGATTTGCTGGCACCTACTCTGCTGACTCTGTGACTCTCAGAAACACTTTCTGCCAGAAATCACAGGTTTTTGTTATTGGAAACTCTTGATTTTCGATACTACTGGAACTCTCCCCTCGAAGTTTTTTCACAAAGTTCTCAAAGTTGAGTAGCTGCTTCTGCCCACATCGGACAAGAGGAATCACCTTGTTTGGCCAGCTTGGGCGTCTTACCCTGCAGATTTATTATTGAGTCTTGATATCTGCATATGTTAGGCTGGCTCAGAAAGACGGGACAGCGGGCAGGGACAGCAGCCAAGCCCGGGAAAAAGGTGGATGACATCAGAATAAGGGATGTGACCCCCACACCTGGATTCACGGGGCCAATCCCCAATCGTGATATGGGAAGCCCGCGAAATTCCTCTGCTTAAAAGAGCCGGTACCCCTTTGTTCTGCGCGTGACTTCCCCAGGCCCGTTTTGTGGACTTGGGAGTTTCGCCCGGGAGCGCAAAGTCCAATAAAGCCCTGACTATTCTGCTTTCTGTCTGAAATTTTCTCCTCGCGGAGCCCAGAAAAAACCTTACACATAGCTTCCTTGTAAAGTGTCCCCATATTTGCCAGCACAGAAGGCCCTCAGATAAAAGGTAACAACCCCAATTCTCGGAAAGTGTCCGTCTCATTTTGATTCCTGTGCCCTGGAAGCATAAAGAGAATTCAGAAATGGAAACGAGGACAAGTGAAAGTTTGTTCAAAGGAAAATGTATTTCACAGGTCGATCACATTGGGAGACCTTATTCAACCAAGATGAGCAATGAAATAAAAATAAAAGCTGCTTCTCTCTCTCCCTTCCTGTCTACAACTTCCCTTTAGAAAAAAAAAAAAGGTTGTTTTTTTAAAAAGAACTCACCTTGATTTCATCATTGGTTTTTTCAAGCCTATGGAAATAAAAAGGTGATGAGTTCCTATCCACCAAATGTGAGTAAGACTCACTTAGATTACATAGGACGTATGGATGAGGTCAAAGTTGGAAGGATGAGGCTACAAGGCAAAAAAATGATCCCCCAGAAAAAATGTTGCCGAGGAGAAACTTTTGCTTCCTTGTCTACATGCATATTTGCAAATTCTCTCCTCTTTTCCACGGCGGGTGTACAAGGTGAACAAAAGCCTGCCTCTGTGTATAAGCTTTAAAATCAGGGTTATCTGATTTACCTGCATATTTGTGGAAGGAAAGCCAGTCAAAATGGCTGGAATACCCGGGCTCCGGCCTTCCGTGCTCACAGATGGATGGTTGTATGATGGCGAGAGTTCCCAAGCAGACAACGAGGGGACACCACCAGCAAAAGAATATATTTGCGTTCGTATTCTGATAATGAACCTATGATAGTACGTTTATTGCCTTAATTTAGCCATTAAATATACGTTAAGCTAACAAAATTAGAATTCCCCTTTATCTCAATAATGTCTTGGCATATAACATTCAACTAGTTAACATTATAACTAGGGGAAAAAAACCTAGAAAACTTATTTCCATAATGGACACGTTATAGAAGTAAAAATCCTATAATAATTGCTGCTACTTAATTTGGCTGAATTTTCTGAAAAGGCTGAATAGCTAATACTGTCTCCTAGGATTTGTAGATATGAATCTGTAGTGTGGTAGCCAGCAAATAAGATCGTCACCAAAATCCCTCCCTCCTGATATCTGTACCCTTTTGAAGACAACGCCCCCCTCCCGCCACTTCCATGATGTATCAAGATTAGTCTGGGAAGCCAAGAGAACATGGCAGGAGTGATGGTATGCCATGATGACGAAAGGCATGTGGCTTCCACCTTCCCCTCTCCTGGATCACTGGCTCTGATGGAAAACAGCTGCCATGTTTTGCGGACAGTTGGGCAGCCTAGGGGGAGGCCCACTTGGAAAGGCCTTGCGGTGAGGCCTTCTGCCAACAACCATGTGAATGGCCTCTCTTGGAAGAGGATCCTTCAGCTGCATGAAGCCTTCAGGGGACTTCAGCTCTGGTGGTCTTCTCGATAGTGATATTCTGAGATCCTGAGCCAGTGTCACTACCACCATCGCAAACCCAGGTCCTTGGGATATATGTGGACTGTGCCCGACCAGAGACAGCAGACCTAACCGCTACTCCACCAGAGAGCACCTAAGGTGAATACTTTATTTCCCCTTGCTCTTTTTAATTTGGCTTTTTTTTTAAGTATAATTTTTGCTTTGTTATTTTATTTTTTATTATTGCTTTGGGATTTTTTTAAGGTGAATATATTGAAGGCAAAACATTTTCATTTTAATGCCATACTCTTCAGGTGCTCTAGGTATTATTTCTCAAGATTCTAACTGTGACCTATTATAATAAACCCCCTTGAGTTTTGAGTTGTGATCCAGAACACGTGTACACGTCCATCACTGAGTCAAGCGATCAAATGGGCTGACCCTAATCATTGCCTACTTTGATGACATCCACTTTCCTGTTTTCACTCACAATTTTTTGCCATACTGCACGCATTCCTGACAAGCAACCATGCCGCTTCTGTCCTATCTCACTGAACACAGAAATAATGCAAATCACCAATGGATTTCAGACCCAAGATGCTGAAACTGCAACTTTAACAAATAGATAAAGTATAGACAAGTCCTTCCACAGGATTAGGAAATTCAGACCCCTCCCACCACATGTGGGGGAGCATTTCAAGAGACCCCGAAGTGTTCAACATTTGAAAGCAAGACACCACCATGGGCTGACCCCGAGTTACAGAAGGTGCCTGTTCTCACCCAGGGACAGCAGGTTCCTGCAGGTCTCCAGCATCACATCCTGGTGCAATGTCCTCTGGGCGGAGTCCAGCAGCCCCAGCTCCTCCTCCGTGAAGATCACAGCCATGTCCCTGAAGGTCGCTGCCTCCTACCACATCAGGCACATGAAACCATCAAACAAAATAGAAAACTCAGGGAGAGGAAGTTACTCTATTGTATTTATTCCCAATTTTACTCCTTTTATTGTTTTTAATTCCTTCCTAAAATCTCAAGACTTTTTCTATTTTCTTTCCCTTCTGTCTAGAGAATATCACTTAGCTGTTCTTTTTTGAGCAATTTGACTAGTGACAAATTGAGTTTCCATCATTCCCAAAGGATATTCTTACTGGATATAGAATTCTGAGCTGACAGCTCTTTCTTTCAGCATCGGAAAAACAGATGCCGCTTCCTTCTGGCCTCCACAGTTTCTAAGGACACAGCCACTGCTCTTGGCATTGTTTTTCCTGGAGAGCTTAGGTGTCACTTCTGACTGATTTCAAGACTTCTTTTCTTCTTGTTGGTTTTCAGAAGTTTGACAATAACATGTCTTGGTATGATTTCTTCTTTCATCCTGCATGGGGTTCATTCAGTTTCTTGAATCTGTAGGTTTATGACATGTACCAGATTTGGAAAAAAAAGCAACCATATTTCTTTAAAGACTTCTTCAGTCCCATCCTCTCTCTCCTTCCGTGACCCTGATGGCATGGATGTGAGATATTTTGCTATAGTTCTTATTCATTTTTCAGTGTATTTCCTCTCTTCTAGTCCCCTAGTGGTCTCTGTCGACATGCAAGGTGAGGGGTTGGCCTCAATTCCACTGGGCAATGGTGAAAGTCCTGACTTTCTATCAGGCCTCCTCACTACCCAAGGTGGGCAAAGGAGTCATGTCTCACTACCACCAGGCAAGGGAAGAAGTCCAGGCCCAGGATGTCTCCTCTGAAACCACAGTAGTGGTGGGGTATTCGGTACCCCTGGTGGGGAGCCTGAGATGACTCATTACAGCCTGACAGGGGTGGGTGTGGGGCTGCAGGTATTTTGGTTGGAGAAGGGCAGTTACTGTCTAGAAGCTTCGTCTTGCCAGGCTACCTCCTTTCTTCTCCTTTCACTAGACAAAGACAGCTTTTATTTAGTCTGTATCCATTGACACTTTCTTGTTGCCATCTTTTCCAGCAATCAGCCTGGGATCTATGAGGCAAAAAGAAAACACAAGTAACTCACTGCCATGTCGTACTCAAATCTTGATGCTCCTAGCTGGTCTGCTTTCTTTCTACCTTTCAAGATTTTTCATAGACAACATCCAGAATTTTTTAGCTGTACTTTGTGGGGAGAATAGAGACACGTATTTCTCCTCCATCTTTCCAGCAATGGCTGTCTCCAGAGCTTATTTCTGGGACTAAAGCTTATATGTGGGAAAACTATTAAATGGTGTTCTTTAAAATATATACATATATGCATATGTATATATACACATATATATATACATATATAAAATCTTAAGCCACCTAAATTACTAGAAAGAAATATTTTTAAAGAACATAACAATTTTGAAATATGATATAGTCATTAAAAATGCAGATGACAGAAACTTCTGTGTCTGGCTAAAATGGAGTGACAGGTACTGAAAGTGCCCTCCTACAATAAATAAGTAGGAAACATGGGTACAAAATATAGGAAACAATTATCTTCAGTATTGAAAACACAATACCTTAATGCCTATAATGAAGGAAACAAATGACCACGTATGGCCACCCTAGATTTCTTCCTGTGGACAATTTCTGAACTGCGGGTGCAGGGAAGGGGAGCCAGACAGAGGCTCACAGAAAGTAGAGAATGGAGAGTCTGAGGTGGCTGGGAATTGCGACTGAGTTCCAGAAATAAGAGAGTTATGCAGAAGAATATTACTGAATATCTAACCTCTGAGTCTAAAAAATGAAATGGTGGTGCATCGTGGTTAAGTATGTCACCTCTGGCTGGGTTTAGTCCACACATCCCGAGAACTCAGATTCACATCCTAGGGATGGCGGGGGTGGGGAGAAACCAAGATGAACAAGTAAATAAAAATAAAAATAAAAGTGTTTCTTTGTCCTCTCTTTTCCTGCTGCCTGTCTCTGCCTGAACCCTTACCTTTAAATAAATTAAACTGTGCATGAAACTTGACAAGCAGGCAAAGAGTGGCTGGGAGCTATGATCTGAATGATCCCCAGAGCTTATACAGGACTTAAAGGTGTCTGAGCTCCAAAAACCCCTTGCTTAGCACAAGGGCCATGCTTTATCAGAAGAGCTAAACTATCTCTGGAAGTTTCTCAACAGAGGCACAAGGACATTTTGTACCCGGGCTTGCAGTGTGTTTAAAGCATCCAGGGTCTCTGCCTGGTAGCTGTCAGTATTGCCCACCCCCAGTGTCAAGACCCACGGAGAACAAAAAAGCTTGAAAACAAGCCTACAGGAATCAAACTGAACCAAAGGAACATATGACCATTAAACGATACACATGCAAAATGCAACACTCTTTCATGATAAAAGAACTTAGAAAAGTAGGAATAAAAGAGAAATTCCTCATCCCTGGGAAGGACATCTACAAAAACCCCCTCAGGTGATGGTGAAAGGGAGTGTTTTTGCCCTGAGATTCTGAATAAGACAAGATGTCTCCAGTCAACACTTCTATGCAAAACTGTTCTGCCAGTTCTAGCCATTGCAATAAGGGAAGAAAAAGAAGCCAACAGATGGGGATGGAATTGGAAGACATAAAAGTATTTACTGATGACCACCTATGCAGAAAATTCTGAGGCAGAAAAAAGTTACTACAACTGTTAGGCTGGCCCAGACAAAACGGCCGCCATACACGGGAAAAAGGTGGCTGATGTCAGACTGAGGGATTGAAGCCCACACCTGGAATCACAGGACCAATCCCCAACCGCCACGTAGGAAGCCCGTGAAATTCTTTTGCTTAAAGAGCGTGCTTCCCTTTATTCAGGCGCTACTTGCCCGGCCCTCGGACCAGAGAACCCCGCCCGGGTGCGCAAACCCCAATAAAGCTATTCGACTTTTTGTTTGATTGACTTTCTTTCCTCGTGGAGCCCAGAGAAAAAACCTTTCAACAACTAATAAGCAAATTTAGCAAAGCCAAAATACAAACTTTCATTCTATTCCTATGTTCCAGCTAGAAATTTAATTTCAAAAATTTCAAAATACCACCCTCCAAATATCAATCACTTAGGGATAAAGTTTAGAAAATATGTGTATGAAACCTAGACACTGAAAAACATAAAACATAGCTGAGAGAAATGAAATTAGACCCAAATAAATGAAAGCATATCCACATGTTCATGGACTTGTCCCAGAATAAGGAGTACTAAAATTCAATAGTAAGAACAGAAACAACTTAACTTAAAATTTAAGCAGAAGAGTTGAACAAACACTTCCAAAAGATGACATAGTTAAAAAAAAAAGAAAATGTATTCAATAGCTTTAGGCATTGGGGGAATATAAATTCAAGTCACAACGATACACCAGTACAAACTGTCATTGGTTAGTTGGTTAACATGTCAAAGGCAGGAAATATTGAATGCTGGAAAGTATTTGGCGCCAATCAGAACTCAAGGCAGTGCCAGGAGGAATGTGACATATACAATCATAATGGAAAATGATGCAGCAGTTTCTTAAAAAGTTAAGTAGATTACCCAATGTGTCTCCTCCCATTTATTTACCAAAAAACAAAAAACCTATGTTTATCCAAAAATGTTATTTACAACTCCCAAACTAGCCAAAACTAGAAACAACTTTGAATGTCCACCAATATGTGAATGATAACCAAACTGTGGCCTATTCGGGCAATAAAACACTGCAGCAGTCACGGGGACCAACTACTGCTAATGGTCAAGCCATCATGACGAATAGATGAAGTAAGTAATTCTACTGATACGAAAATCAAAATTAATCTAATCTGCACTGAAATATAGTAATAAATCATTTGGTGTGTCTAGCCAGGAGTTCAGGATTGGGATTAAGTGCAGAGAGGAACAAGGGAAGATTCTGTAGTGATGGAAATGATATCCATCTAGATTGAAGCAGTGACATATATGTGTGTGTATTTGTAAAAAATTGAGTGAATACACTTGTCGTATACAAATTAAATGCAAATTATACCGCAACAAATGATTTTAAAAGACATAATTAAGGAAACAGACAAACTGCAGAATGGGAAAAAATTATTCCTAGTACATCTACGTGATAAAGGGCTTGAACTCAGAATATATAAAAACCTTCATTCATAATAAAAAGTAGAAGGCAACTTTTAAAATGAACAAATGAACATTTTCATAAAAGGATATGCAAATAGCAAAAAAGCACATGAAAAGTATTCAACAGCGCTTCAGGCGCTGAGTCTAGGCTTGGGGTGTGGACCATGTTCTGGACGGAGAGCCACAGGGGCAGAAATAAGTGAACACACAAAATAAGTGAACAAATGAAAAATGTATCCTCCTCTTCCTTCCTTTCTTAAAATGCTTCTTTTTCCTCTCCTTTCCTTCTTTTCTTTAAAAACAAGTATTCAACATCACCTATCAGGCAGAGAGCAGAGATTACAACCACAATGAGATGCAATTTCCTTAGAATGGCCAAACATAAAAGGTCTACAACATCAAATACTCAGACACTGCTGGTGGCTGTAAAATGGTACAACCACCTTAGAAAACAGTTTGTATTCATCCACCCTACAAGTCCGGTTATCCCATTTCTAGATGTTTATCCAAGAGATATGAAAGCACGTGTCCACAAGATGACCGATGCCAGGGATGCTCACAGGTACTTTCTGCATAACAATCAGAAGCTGCAAACAACTCAAATGTCCATCAAAAAAGAACTGTGTTTATCTTTCACAAAGATTAAACTGTGATACATGCATAAAATGGAACACAACTCAGCAATAAAAAGGAAATGAATGGTGCACCTTGGTGGAGTAGCAATTAGTTCCGCCACCTCCAGCCAAGCACAGTCTACAAACTTCCCAAGGACCGGGTTCACGTCCCAGGGTCAGTGGGAACAATAAAGATGAACAACTACATAAAACAAATAAAAATGCTTCCTCTTCCTCTCTCTTCCTCCCTGCTTGCCTAACTCACTTTCATTCCTGCCTGCACTTTTTTTTTTTTAAAGGAATGAATGACTAATAACATGTAACAAGATAAATAAATCTCAGAGACATTGTGTTGAGTGGAAGAAGCCAGGAACAAGAGTGTATACTGTATGATTTTTATTAATTATATTCAACTTGAAAACCAGCAAATCTTACCATATGACCAATTAGAATAGCAGATGCCTCCCAGGGGTAGGAAATTGATTTGAAAGAGGCATGAGAACTTTTGGGGGCAATGTAAATTTCAAGAGTTCACACAATTTCAAAGTGGAGTGAACAGCTATTGTCCTGCAGCTGAAGAGCTGTATAGTTTTTATAAGTACAGTCTATTTCATTTTAAAGTGAAAGTGTTAGAAACCCAAACAAAACTTATTCAGAGCAGAGCAGTATGTAAGTTATTTGTAGCTTCTGAAAGATTCGACCAAAAAAAAAAAAAATCCTTTTGAGACAAGCACATAAAAGAGGACAAAGTTATAAAAACTCAAGTGATAACATTAAATAAAAAAACTGAAATTTGCACATGTACGACGATTGTAATTATATAAAACAGAGTGTAAGGAAAATAGCTGATTTATAAACAATGTGATTGTGGGTTTTAAAATTTTTCAACATCTGTGAGTTTCTGCATTATTACTTATGAAGTGAGGATGATAATAAAACAAACCAAAACTAAAAACACCACAAAGACTACAGACGAAAACAAGGACCGGCACACCCTGGTGGAGCAGCGATTTAGTCAACTGCCTGCCCAGAAGCAACGACCACACACATCCCAAGGGCCCGGGTTCCACCCCGCTGGGGTAAACAAACAAGATGTACAAGGAAAGAAAATTAAATGCTTCTTCCTCCTCTCTTCCTGCCTGTCTGCCTGCTCACCTTCCTTCCTACCTGTACCTTTCCTTTAAAAAAATAACAAAACCAAAACGCAAGAACCAATATTAAAAGCGAGTAACCAACAAATAATGAACACGCTTTCCTTCTTAATCGTTCCCAAGGAAGAGAAAAAAGATGTGTTTAATCTCGGAGAAAAGAGACGTAATTTTACAAGATAAAAACAGAAACTCAACTCACTTGAAACTTTGTCCTTTTCTCTAGCTCCTTCTAGAGGAGGACAGAGTCCTGAGAAGGCAGCACTGGGAAAGGAGAAAGAAGTCATGAGACACAGGCACTGGCCCATGTGGCTACTTCCTGACCGTCAGGATATAGCACTAGCCCTCAGTCTGGGGTCCTTGTGCAGTGAACAACCTGTACAACTGTAAGCAGCTCCCAGGGTTATCATTCTCATCCGGGTACAGTCAGAAATGGAAGGCAGTAGAAGAAAGGTCCTGAGAGTGAACTCTGAGGCCAAAAGATCACATCCAGGCACTGCTACTGTTTAATTAGTCTCCTTGCTCGCCTGTAAATTAGCAAAACGGTGTTTCCCTTTCACGACTGTTGTGACTGTTGAATGTCTGAGTAGATGGAAACTCACAACTGATCTCCCTGTCACTGCAGAAATGCAAGTGATCATAAAGTCGGCATCATACAATCGTCCTTGTAAGTATCCTTCCCTCTTTCCTTTCTTTGGGCTGAAGGAGAATAATGGCATGAAAGGCAAGAATCCAGTCTGTCTGGGTTCAAATTCGCAGTTCTGTCTTTTCCCTGTTTGCTAGACTTCAAAAAATTAAAAGTTTTCACTTATCAATGTAATACAGACAGCACAGGTACTAACTTTGTTACGGAGAAGTTAATTAATGTATATAGAGTCTACAGAAAAGTCTCTGGCACTCAGCATGTTAAGAAATTATTTCCTGGTAATCAACACATCTCATCCAAATTCCCTTTTATTCTGTAAACGTCTGAACATTAGCCCAGCAAATGTTGCTAACGAGTGAAGGAATAGGAGAGGAGAACACACGCAGCATCTTAAATCCTCGCACTGACGCGGGGACGATGTGGCAGTAACCGAGGGCGCACTCCCTCCACTCTGCACCCGCTTTGAGAAAGTAAAGCGGAAGAGGAATAGAAGCTGGAAGGTAATCACAACCGCGTCTTCTGTCCACAATACACCACAGTGGCCATTCCGGGCACAGGCTGCGGGGGAGCCCCTCTCCTTCCGTTAAAAGGGGGCGCAGGGAATGGGGGGCTCACTAGGTTTCCACCCCGGACCCCTCTGCCCGCAAGGGTCTGTCCGCAAGGGTCCGGGGAGGGTCGGGGGCTCCCAACTCCAGAAGCGCGGGCCGCCCCCAAAGCCAGGGTGAGACAGTCGTCCCTGCCGTCCGCGACTTCTATTCCTCCAGAGGGAGGGGTCCCACGTCCCGGCAAGCTCCGGGGAGACGCGCGCACTTGTCACTGACACAACTCCCAGGAGACACTGACAACCGCGGCCTCTCCAGTGGCGGAGGCGCCCGGAGTAAAACAGCCCCTAGACTACACTTCCCAGAATCCTCCAGGGGAGCAACGAATCGCTCCGCACCCCCAAGGCCGGAAGTGGTTGTGACTACCCAGCATTCCTGGACTACACTTCCCAGAAATCTCAGCAAGGTAGCCCTTACACTAAGTTCCACCCCCAACACACACACTTTTTGTTTTTAAAGTAGTATTTAAGACAGCTCAGTTCAGTCTGTTCTTTGGTGCCGTTAGCGTGTGACTTTTCTCTCCCCCACCCTCCTTTTTTTAATTTATGAAATTACAGTGCTGATAAGTGTGACCGTAAAGAAAAGTGGCTGTGTAGGACAGAAAGATACAGAGGATCTTAAACACGGTTTGATACTCTTGCCTTCTTTACTCTACCTGCATGGATGCGTCTAGATCTCTGACAGTGTTTACCTGGCAGTTACTCATTCCAAGAGGCTAAAGAATCACAAGAATAAGACGTTTTAGCTCATCAGGCAACTAAACAAATATAAACGTTTCCATTTTTGTTGGTTTTGAAATGTGGGGTATTTTTCGGTTTTGTTTCTGACTTTTGATCTTGGCAAATGAAATAAGATAATGCACTGGCAAAGAAGTGAGGGAAATACTGTGATTCGAAAAGGAAAAACCTAAATTATATCTGGAAACTGCTCTGGACACTGTTCTGGAAACTTCACACATCTCATCTGCATCCAGCCTGACCTTGACATCATAAATAGAATGTTTTACTTTCTACAAGTTGGTTGGAATCAGTGAGCCATGATTATTCAGATATTAGGTGTGGAGATGGAGGCTACTGCTTAAATAATAATAGACTCAACTCTTCCCTGCCCATCTTTAAGGTAGAATTGACAAAATTTTAGTATATGTAAAGTGTACGTGAACTGAATATATGTATAGTGAGAGGAGTCCCACCATTAACACATTAATCACTTCATATAGCTATGCTTTGTGAGAATCTTTAAGATCTATGCTCTTAGAAAATCTCAACTATACAGTAGTTTATCAACTAGTCACTATCCTATACATTAGATTCTCAGATATTATTGATCTTATAAAGTTTGTATTTTATAAATCTCTCCCCATTTCACCTAACCCCCAGCCTGACAATCATCCCAACTCTACTATGTTACTATGTTTAAGTATTTGGCTTTTTTATTATTTTTTTTAGATTGTATATGTAAGTGATACCATGCAGTATTTGTCTTACTCTTGTCTGATTTGTTTCATTTAACATAATGCCCTCCAGATTCATCTATGTTGTCACAATAACAGTATTTTTTTAAGGCTGAATAATTTCACACACACATAATCTCGCATTTTCTTTATCCACTCAGCCATTGACAGACTATCTTAGATTGTTTCTTTACCTTGGCTATTGTGAATAATACTGCAATGAATATGGGAGTATACATACTCCTTCAAGAAAATGATTTCATTTCCCATGGATATGGGAATCCAGAGGGGTTGCAAGATCATATGGTAATTCTATTTTTAATTTCTTGAAGAACCTCCATACTGTTTTCTATAATGAATGTACCAATGTATATTCTACCAACAGTGTACAAATGGTTCCTTTTATCCACATCCTCACCAGCATTTGCTATCTCATCTCTTGATAATTAACATCCTAACAGGTTTCAGATATCTCATTGTGGTTTTGATTAGAAATTTCCTGATTAGAAATATTGAACATCTTTTCATGTACCTGTTGACCACTGGTATATCTTGTATCAAAAATGTCTATCAAGGCCTATGTTCATTTTTAATAGGGTAAAAGCAGGGCACTTGGTTCCAGTTAGAATGGGAGACGAGGTAAAGCACAGCCAGTCCCAGGGCAGCCAGCACTGGCAGTGGCCTGGCAGGGCTGTGAATTAAAAAGAATCCTGTATTTTGTAGTATGTACTATACAGTTACTTAACCAGCACTTACCTATGCAGGTATTTTGCCTGTGTTGTTTATCGGTTTATGTGACTTCCAGACACTAATGGCCTTTCGCCTCTCCCTGAAGAACTGTTTAGTATTTCTAATAGGGCAGATCCACTAGTGATGAACAACTTCAACATTTATTTATCTGGGAATGTCTTAATTTCTCCTTCATATTTGCAAGGATAGTTTAGCCAGATATAAGGTTCTTGATTAGCAGGATGTTTTTCCATTCAATACACTGAATGTCATTCCACTGTCTTCTGACTTCTATAGTTTCTGACGAGAAATGGGTTGTTAGTCTTATCGCCCTTGTACTTGTCACTCTCTCTTGCTACTTTCCAGTATTTTATTGTCTTTTGAGTTTTTTTAAAAATGTGTCTTGATGCGGGTCTCTGTGCATTTATCCCTCTTGGAGCTTGCTGAGCTTAGACATGAAGATTTGTGTCTTTTATAAGTTTGGGAAGGTTTGAACCATTATTTCTTCAAATAGTCCTCCTGCCCCTTTCTCTCCTTTCCCATTGCTACTTCCATTTTGCGTATGTTGTACACTGGGTGATATCCTACAGAAGTTTTGAAACAGAAAAGTTGGGAGGACTCATGCTACTGGATCTGTAAGTGACAGGAATCAACAGCAAGGGACTTATATGAAATAACCAAAATAATGCTCAATGGTACAGAACAGAGAATTTAGAAATAGAACCACCTATATGGTCAACTGGTTTTTAACAAAAGGTGCATTAAAATGAAACACAGATGGAGACCACATGTGAAAATTCCCTGAGCATTCAAAACCACTTTAAAAATAGAAATAAAGCTTAATTTATCTTGAAAGATAAGTGAGACTAACATGACATTGGGTCATTTCTACTTGTCTCTGAAAATCATAAAACTAAATTGTCCCTCTAAATTAATACGTTACCAGTAACCAATTCCCTATCATGCAAGAAAAATTGAGTATTATATCTAATCACTGTGAATAGTTACTGCCTGCTCACTACATAAACTGCCTGCACCTTTCCTTTAAAAAATAAAATGAATACTTCAAAGTTATGCAGCTTCTTATGCAGGGGTATGTCAATTATGCCTCAATAAAACTTTCTAAAAGAAAAAGGGGGTGTGCCCTGGTGGAGTCACTGTTGGGTCAATCACCTCCAAAGGAGTAGGCCACATACCCCTGGGTTCAAGTCCCAGGTCCAGAGGTTGGGGGCAGCACAAAGGGTGTGAACTAAAAATAAAGTGCTTCTTCCTCCTCTCCCTGCCAGCCTGCCTATTCACCTTCATTCCTGTCTGTACGTTTCCTTTAAAAAAAAAAATTTAAAAACCTAAGACGAGAGCTCTGGGCCTGAATTGTCCAACGTGATGGTACCTAGAACAAGTAGATGGCTACCCTGAGAGTGGCATACATTTAAAGGAACCTGAATTTGAGGGGTTACACTACCCAATAATGAGTTTTAATAATGAGTTTTATTAATAAGTCCAGAAAAATGATGATCAAGTTGCAAAATTCCATCTGGAAGAGGTATATTCAGTTAAGGTACACCTGCTTAAAGCTTTAAACATGGTTCCTCCTTTTTCAAGCTTGAGTTAATTTTCAGAACTGGCTCATCAGTCATCAAAAGGTTTGAAAACTAATGGAATTAAAAAGCGAGAAACATCACCAAGGAAATAGAGGATGGGCACCATATCCCTTAAATGACTGGTTTATTACGAGAAGGGCCTGAAGAGAAAGGAAACAAAAAGCTTCCTAGATAATACTGTGGTGTCTATGGATTTTTCATTCTTACACTTGCGATTCTTTCTTGTGGTACAGGGTCAGTGCTCCACAGATGCAGTTTTAGGGGTTCTGGCCTTGAAATTTAATTCAAACAGAGGGCAGTTAAAAGTAGCTTTGAAGACAGAACCAAGGAAATCTCTCCCCACACATAACTACAAGAGGAAAATGGTAACCTTACAGTGGAAAAACCCAGGTCACAGAAACCTTAACCTCACCTACAGTGGTACAAACATACCATTTTCCTTACATGGTACACCAAGAATGCACCGCTTATGGAATCCTTGTGCCCCAAAAAAGACATAATTTAAATTCAGTCCTGAGGAAACCTAAGACGAATTAAGACTCAAAAATACCAAGGTCATTAAAAACAAAGAATGGGATAGTGATACAGATTAAATAAGTCTAAATGCAATGTATAACATGACTATATTCTAGACCAGAAAAAAATGTAATTATTGGGAAAACAAAATCTGAATAAGGTCTGTAGGTTAGGTGCTGTGTCAATATTAAATTTCCCTCAATGTTATACTTCTAAGTAAATTTCTTTGTTCTTAGGACAGATACATAAGTGTTTAGATGCAAGAGGTGAGTTATACATGGTTTTTAAAACAGTACATGTACACATAGGTAGCAGTGTCTGCACACATTCACAAACATGGAGAGGATGATGATAAAACATGTAACACAGCTGAATGTGAATATCAAATTTTGGATAATTTTTACCATTGGGAAAGCCTTATTTCAAAATAAAAAGTTTAAATGTAAAAATATGCATGAAGCAAAACCTCATCATTTAGGAATAATGAGAATGCCTTACCTATTCATCTATGTTGGGTTTTTTTAATGGAAAGGTGCAGGCAAGAATGAAAGTGAGCAGGCAGGCAGGTAGGAAGAGAAAGGAAGAAGCACTTTATTTTGATTTAGTTGTGCATCATTGGTGTTTCCTCAGCCCTGGGTTCCCCTGGGATGTGGACTGTGCCTGGTCTAAACTGCTAGGCCACCAGGGTGCACCTTTTTTTTTATTATTATTATTGATATCCAAAAAAAAAAAAACCATGCTTTGTTTTTCTAGGTTAATCTATTCTGGACACTTTCCAACATCCATTAAGTACATATTCATTTTCTTCTATTTCATATTTTCATAGTGTTCCACTGGATCAATAAACCATAAAACACTCAGGCAATCCAACAGAATATTTGTTTACCATTAAAAACAATGACAAAATGAACACCTTTTATATACATCTGAGGAAGATACAAATTTACTTCTGAAGATCAAAGACTATTCTCTGGGTTCTACTCCTTAATTTTAACCTGACACACCATATGAAAGGAAACAATCATATCATGAGTCCTTGTCTATCGGAAAATTTAGTAATTTTAATCATTTCATTTTTCTCATCTTACAGCTTTAGTAGAAATAATGGTCAATGTAAATAAGTATAAAATGGAAGTTACAGCAAAGGAAATGTAATCCAATACTACCTGACCTCTTCCCCAAACTAGCCAGTCTATGGTAAATACCTTTTTACATGTTATCTCTAGGCATATATTCATTCTGAAAGAGAATCCTTTATATTAACTGGATCTTACCATGAGTGTCACAACCCATTTCTCCCTGAATATGAGTTCTAGTCCTGTGTGGATCTGTAGAAAGATTTTGAGTCTGAAGAAATCACTTTCCAATCTCAACATTTCAGTTTATCACCAGTATGAACTCTCCAAAATCTTGAAGATGGGCATTCTAAATAGTCATGAACACAGTTCTCATTTCTAAAGGTTCTTGCTAATATGGACTTTCTGGTGGTACGTAAGACGTGATCGGTGAATGAAGTCCTTACCACACATGTCGCATTTGTATGGTTTTTCTCCAGTGTGAATTCTCTGATGTGCTTGAAGACGAGAACTCTGACTGAAGCCTTTCCCACATTCCTCACATTTAAATAGTTTCTCCCTTGTGTGAACACTGAGATGGACTCTAAGATTTGAGGGGAGACTGAAGCTCTTACCACACTCCCCACACTTATGAGGTTTCTCTCCTGTGTGAACTCTCTGATGGTGGCGAAGATTCAAGCTCCTGCCAAAGCCTTTCCCACACTCCTCACATGTGTATGGTTTTTCTCCAGTGTGGCCTCTCTGATGGTATATAAACTGTGAACTGTATCGAAAGCCCTTTCCACAGACATCACATTTGTAGGGCTTCTCCCCAGTATGGACTCTCTGATGGGATTGAAGACCAGAGGACTGACTGAAGCCCTTATCACATACACTACATTTGTAAGGTTTCTCTCCAGTGTGGACTCTCTGATGTACCCGAAAATCTATGGCCTGACTGAAGCTTTTATCACACTCCTCACATTTAAAGGGTTTCTCCCCTGAGTGGACTCTCTGATGAGCGTGAAGATTTGACCTCCAACTGAAGCCCTTCCCACACTCCTCACATTTATATGGTTTCTCTCCAGTGTGAATGACTTGATGCAGTTTAAGATTTGAACTGTAACTGAAGTCCTTCCCACACACATCACATTTGTATGGCTTCTCTCCGGTATGTACTCGCTGATGGGTTTGAAGCTTTGAGGACTGACTGAAGCCCTTCCCACACGTTTCACATCTGAACCGTTTCTCCCCAGTGTGGACATTCTGATGGACTTGAAGATTTGAAGCCTGACTGAAGCCTTTACCACACTCCTTACATTTGTAGGGTTTCTCTCCTGTGTGAACCCTGAAATGGATATGAAGATCTGTATTACGGGTAAAGCCTTTCCCACATGCCTCACATTTGTATGGTTTCTCTCCAGTGTGGACTCTCCGATGGCATATTAATGGCGAATTGTGACTAAATCCCTTACCACAGACATCACATTTGTAAGGTTTCTCCCCAGTGTGGACCCTCTGGTGGATGTGATAATGTGCAGCCTGAGTGAAGCCCTTGCCACACTCCTCACATTTGTAGGGCTTCTCACCCCTGTGGACCCTCTGATGAACCCGAAGATTAACACTCCAACCGAAGCCCTTGCCACATTCTTCACATTTGTATGGCTTTTCTTCGGTGTGGACTCTCTGATGGCACTGAAAATTAGAGCTTTGACTAAAGCATTTACCACACTCCTCACATTTATAAGGCTTCTCTCCAGTGTGAGTTCTGTAGTGTATTATAAGACCTGTGCTGCTACTGAATCCCTTGCCACAACTGTCACACCAATAGGACTTCTCTCCTGTATGATTAGATTGAGGGGAATGAAGAGAGCTCTTGAGGAAGCCATCAACAGATTCGTGAGACTGAATGAGTTTCTCTCCTGGGTGAATTCTCAGACGAGTCTGTAGACGTGAACTCTGAGGGGAGCATTTCTCTCCTGTGTGAATGTTCTGATGAACCGGAAACACCGAGCTACAGCTCAAGTCCCTTCCATACTCAGCACATGGCTGGAGTTTTTCTAAGTGTAAATGCTGACTGGAGCCATCTCTGATGCTTTTGTTATACTTGCAGGGCCTCTGTTCTGTGTCAGCTTTAATATGTTCACTGAGTGGTGGTTTCTTCATGAAAGTGTCACAAATAGGCAGGTTATCATTCATGTTAATCCGCTGTCCTCTACTCTGATTCCGTGACTCACTGAGACAGGTCTTCCCACATGAATCTCGAGTTCTCAGAATTGGAAACGCTTGATTTTCAGTGTAGCTGGAGTTACTGCCTTCATGGTTCATTCTACCATTCTCGTTTTCAGAAACCTGAAGAGAATCACCTTGTAACTGGGAATTCTTCCTCTGAAGACACCTGGTTAAATCACTTGCTACCTGTTTCCAGATTTGCCAGCATGTTAGCTCTTTCTGTGAAAGGTATTTAAATGCCACTTTCTGAAGCGGTACCATCTCATTTTGATGCTTGCTGCCTGTTAGAAAAAGCAATATTCAGAGATCAGGACAAGTGAATGCTTTGTTCAAAAACACCAGAATTTCAGAGTGAGGTCGGCACTTAAGAAGTTAGGGGTGATTTTAATATTTTTATCCTTAGGTTTTTCATGCAAGTAGAAGGAAAGAATGGGGGCAAAAGGCTCCTACCCACTAAGGAAGAACTGTAAGTATGAAATCAGATAGCTGAAGGGCAACAAAGACAATTCACATTCCACCCATCACTAACACCAATGAAAGCCTACTCATCTACTGCTCAGTAAGCTTATGACCAGTGGAAATCCACCCAACTAGGTTACAAAAGATGAGACTGAAGGCAGCATTTTAGATCCTGGTAAAAATTAGCCTCCAAGAGAAAATCTGGGAAGTGGATAAAATATTGATATTCTTCATTATAAACCTGGTAGTAATTCTGACCTCTGCAAAAAGAAGTGGAAATAATGTACAACTGAGAAAGAACTTGGGAAAAGGAATCAAATAGTGCATATTCTTTAAGGCACCCTGGAGAGGAAGAGAGGGAGGGTTATATTTTTTTGTGGAAGCCTTGGAAAACTCTCCCAGAAAGCTGAGACACTTGCTTGTTTTCTGACTCCTGTCAGATCTCTGCTCAAATGTCACTCAACTGGAGGACGTCCTCATCCGCCAAAAGAAAATCAGTCCCCCCAACCCCAACCCATGCACCTTTGATTCTCTCCATTTGTCTTATCCTGTTTTATTTTTTCAACATAGCACTGACTATTTGATTTACAATCTATCTCCTAATTTTTTCTTAACAGTCAAGAACTTATTAGGTACAAGGAAAAACACACACTTAGTTTTCTTCATTGCTTTATCCCCACTGTAATACTTTTCCAATTACTGGGATGTAGTAGTGAACTGCAAAACTAATGCCGTAAATTGTGGTGAATACTTAAAAAAGGAAATATAAAACACAAGAAGTATATTACAAGCAGTAGGAAGGTTCCTAAATGAAATGCATCTTTCGACTGTAAACACACACAAATAGGCACATTTCTGCTTATGCTGGATTAAGCTGTAAAGTATATTTCTTACTGAAGGTCGATGGCAGAAAATGACAAATCACTGGCTTAAAATATTTAATGAGGTAAGTCTTAATCAAATAATTAATTTGCTTAAATGGAAAGCTACCGTCTATTAATTACAAACTGAAAAAGCTGTAACATATGTATACATCTGGGGATAGCTCCCCAAAAGTTATCTATGTTCCAATCCCTGGAACCTCTGAGTATGCTAATGCACATATACATTCAATTAAATTAAGGCTTTAAAAAATGTTTTTAAAGGAAAGATACAAGCAGGAATGAAGGCAAATAGGCAGGCAGGAAGAGAGAGGAGGCACTTTATTTTTATTTTGGTTGTTCCTCCTGGACCCAGGATATGACTCCTGGTCCTTGGGATGTATGTGGACTGCAGGCAGGAAGAGGAGAAAAAAGCACTTTATTTTATTTACCATATTTTTTTGCATAAATTTATGAGGGAAAAGTAAGGATGTGCGTTATACACGCATAGTACTAATTCCATATCTGAGTAAATATATTTAGTTCTTTCATTTATGCTTATGAGTTAAAAGTGTAATTCTAGATAGCAATAACGATATCCATATGAAACATAGTACCCTGGAACAGGAGAATTAGTTTTGTTAAATTTACGACAAACTGGCAACAAAAGCAATTTCAGCCAACAATTCAACAACATGAAACAGAGAGACGTATTGCTGACCAGACTCTGACTGATAAGGCAGGTGCCGCTGACTTTATTACCATGGGGTAAACAAGGCGACATTTCTCTTCGTACACTTTAGGCAGGAGCTGGCAATCTCGCTGATCTTTGCTTTTCAAAGGACAGGTGCAGGCAGGAATGAAGGAAAGTAAGCAGGCAGGAAGGGAGAGGAGGAGCAGGAGGTATTTGATTTTTATTTACTTGTTCACATCCTCTGCTCCGCCAGGAATCAGGACTCCAACCTGGGACCTTGGGATGGATGTGGGACTGCTCTCGGGTGCACTAGACCGCTAGGCCACTAGGGTCTTTACAAAAAGCTATCTTTACAAAAAGACAGTCACTGCAAGCTTTAAGCTAATGGTTATTAACTATGCTAAAGAGCGTGGCCACAGAGCAGCCTAGAGACACTGTGGACCTCCTCCCACAGTACGGTCAGATGGTGGAGGAACAGGGAGAAAAGCTTCTTGTAACTTCTATCAGTTCTTGTGTTTTGTAATTATTTGTTACATAATGTACCATTTGTGCCATGATGTTAAAAAATGCTAAAATTCCTTTATAATCCAAAACACCACTACCTAAATATAAACAAATAAAAATACGAATTAAAAAATTAAAATGATTTTATTTTTCCCTGAAAGTTTGGGCCAAAAATGTCTGTGCACATTACACATGGCAAAATAGTTGTTCATCTTGGTCCCCCCTAGCCTGGTCTGGAACCTGGGTCCCTGGGATGTACGTGGACTGCGCCCAGTGGCCTTATTTGCTGGGCCACCAGGGCATGCCTGGGTCTCTCCTTTTCACTGCTTCTAATTTGGATTCCTGCTATAATAAAATTATAATTAAGTACAGTTCTTTCCTGGGCTGTGAATCATTCTAGTGAATTTTCTCTGGAGTCCCCGAATTTACAGGCAGCGGGTGAGAGTAAGGGTGGCCCGGGCACCCAGCCAGTATCTGAAGTGGAGGTGTCTGGAGAGAGACGCCGGTGCTCGCGTCTCTGAGTCGGGGCTCCCACCAGGTGTGTGATGTCAGAACTCACCGCAACATGAGGTTTCTCACACAGCCTGTACTATCAGTTCAGCACAGTGCAAATTACTCTGGAAAACTCTAGTTTTCTTTCCTCATCAGGCTTCTCATTCCCACAGGTGTTTCAGTGCCTTCTGACTTCTGGGAACAACCAACTTGAACCTGCTAAACCACGACCATATCAAGAAGCTGTGTGACTGCTTAGGTGCTGGAGGGAGGGGAGGCTGGTGAGGAGGGAAGCTGGCTGTATGGATGAGGCAGTTTTCACCAACAACTGGCCAACTTCAGAGTGCAACATGAGACATGATGAACTGTAATGCTGGCATACTGGTGCTATTACGTTTTGATAGTTTTAGACACTGATATAATTGTGAATTTTATCTTCTGAGCTTAATATGAATCTTTACATCTTTGAATGATGTCTAAGAAATTAGGGCTATGGTAGACACTCACTGAAGACAAGGGTCCCAAATAATCCACTAATCACACTTGTGTGCACTAAACCTAGGTGCCATCCCTTGCAGTAATAGAGATGTGAGGTCCACTTCTGTCCTCTGGAAGCTATTTACGAATCCTTACAAGATAACCCTTTAATTTGTGCTCCTGTAGCTTATGGAGCATTTGAAGATAGTAATTATCTGTGGAGCAGGGCTGTACCATCCTGAAACATGTTGATATTGAAGAGAACTAAAGAAACCTCTGAGAAAAGGTGGCAGAAAATGCTGTAAGATGTGTCAAGAAAACAGATTTGATCTAATATACCATAATGATAAGTGACAACATTTAGGACCATACTTCCTGAGGTACAATTTGCATATGAAAATGAGATCCAGTAAAGGGAAGCAGGTTTCTAACATTCTTAAATGCAGCAAATGTGAAGCAACATGTAGACATAAAAAGGGAGGACAGAGACGATAGTTGTATCCATCAAACAAGCACTGCATTCAGGACCTAACCTATCATGTCAGTGGACAAGTTTCTGGTTCGTTTGTTTTCAAGCAGAGGGAGGATATGTAAGTTTATATCATCTAAGAATATCTATTTTTTAATTTTATTCATTTTTGAGAGAAGGGAAAAGAGGAAGAATCATTTTTTAAGGAAGGAAGGAAAGAAGAGGGGAAGGAAGCATTTTCATTTGTTTTTTGGTTGTCCTGCCAACTTGACTTGCAGGTCCTTGGAATTTATAGTCTATGCCCCAGCTGCCGGATTAGCACCTGAGCCATCAGGGAATGCCTACTTTTTAATTTTTTAATGGATATAACAGGAATATGGCAAAAGAAAGAAAAAAGAAAAGAAGGGGTGAAAAAGGTCAAAAGTGAAATGAAAATGTGAGAGAGGACAGGAGAATGAAGGGCAGTGAGAGGATGGCTGGGTAGATGGGTGAGGCCCTCCTCAAGGACAGGAAAGGCTAGAATCGGAGAGAAAACCGGTGAGGTCGCTTCTCCTATATAATATTAATAGTTTAATTATTCATTCCACAAGTATGTATTGAGCACCTACTAAACAGAAGGCCCACTGGACACTGAATAGACAAAGCAAATAAAACTGCCCAAATTCCTACTTTCATTGGTAGATAATGAAAAAGTAAACAAAAATATTACTAGGTCAGGACTGGTACTTAAGACACAAAATAAGAGAGCAAGGGGCTGGAAAATGGAGAGAAGATGGTATTTTAAGTAGGGCAGACACAGAAGGCCTAGCTGATAAAAAGAAATGTGAGCAAAGACCTGAATGAGTCAGGGATTGGCCAGGAAATGGTTGTACTGGGGCAGAGAAGATCTATTCAAGATCATGGAACAGAAGAGAACATACCAAGGCGGGCAGCCTGGTTGCAATGATATAAGCAAGGGGAAAAGGACTACTGAAGAATTTGGGAAGGAGGCCAGACCAGGCAAGGTCTCGCAGTCCCCTGTAAGTACTCTCAGTGTAAGGCGGGGAGCATCTGGAGCGCTGTGAGCAGAGGAGGGGCATGGTGTTATTTACTTTCCAAACAACCGCTCTGGCTGCCATGAGAACAGATGGTCGCAGTGCAAGGGAGGAAGCACGGACGGTGGAGGCTGCTGTCCAATCAAATAAGAGGTGCCGGCACTCAGACAAGAGGGGGAACCATGGACACGGGGAGAAGCCCACCGGCTAGTACCTGCATGGACAGTGGCCTGGCTCTCTCTGGAGCATCCCTTTCTTTGGGTTTCCGTTTCCATCATCCAAATCTTTTCTTCTGCCTCCAACTGGGATATCATATCTGGTTTGAAGGGAAGATGTCCTATGAAAAAGTAGATTTATTTATTTAAAATGAACATATGGCTAATATATATTTCTGTCCAAATCCTATCACCCTCAGAACCTCTCAAGTGGTATTTTAAGAACTTCTTGATCCTCAATTTATTAATAAATTTAGGTCATAAACTAGTTCATGTCTATATATAGCTAAAATTCAACTTTGTCAATGTCTGTTTTCATCCTTTTTCCCACACCCGCACTGCAAATGGTCACTATTTTTGATGCCACGCGAGCAGGTCTTGATAAAGAGCTCTGATAGTTTCTACCCTAGCTCTAGTTTATTCGATTTCACTGAAAAAAAATTATGCCAATTCACTGTACTAAGCTGATTCCATGACTCGCCAATGGGTCACAACCCTAACTTGAAAGACAAAGTACAGACGTTAACTGCCTATTTATAATTCATTTAAAACAGAGAGTCTCAAGTGAGATGCTCCTGATATTCTGGACGGGCTAATTTCCTGTGAACGTTAAGAGGTTTAGCAGCATTCCTGGCCACCGGATGCCAGTAACACCCCTCACCCAGTTGTGATTATCAAAACTGTCTCCAGATACTACCAAGTGTCCCCAGGGGCAAAATCACCCCAGAACAGAACTTTGTTTGAATAGAAAGACCAGACTAGTCCCAGGGATTAGAAAAACAGTGTTTTCCAGGTCAGGGAGCCATTTTTCTAAAAGGTTCAAAGTTTTGAACAACTGAGGACACACAGACTCTCAAAGGGGCTGAGACTCAGTATCTGAAAGTGCCTGTCCTCACCCACTGAGACCAAGTTCCTGAAGGTCTCCACCATCACGTCCCGATACAGCGTCCTCTGGGCAGAGTCCAGCAGCCCCAGCTCCTCCTCTGTGAAGACCACAGCCATGTCCTTGAAGGTCACTGTCTCCTACCACATCAAACACAAGTAATCTCAATTTTATAACCTCCACTGGTAGACAGGCAGCATGAAGAAGGATGAACAAGGATTACTGAAAAATGGTTACAGACTCGGAGGAATCCCAGGCAGCTGTCCTGCCACTGCGTTTGTCTGCAAAGTTCACAAGCCTTCAGCATCTGTCCAGGACAAGTAAAAGCGCTCCAGTTGTGTTTCAAGGTCATATCGACCTACAGCGCCATTCACAGCTGGTTAAGGGTACAGGCTGAATTCAAATTTCAAGGGTTTAATTATAGGACCTTGGGCAAATTCTTTAACTTCTCATTAACTTCATTCCCTCTTCTCTATAAGATGTGTAAATCACAAGGTGCTTGAAAAGAATAATTGAGTGATTGTGTGCATAGCTCTTAGAATGATGCCTGACACATCATAAATGCTTAATAAATTTGAACAATTAATATTGTGTTATGTTTTAGCACATTCTGTAACTACATAGTATTCCCTAAAACATGATTGACCCTTAACAATCCAAATAATATATAACAGTTAAAATTTTACTTATAACTAGTGCAACAAAGATACATTTATAGAGACTTTAGCCAAGAAATAGCAATTACAAAGTCAGAGAATATTCACTTCAAAAATTTTGAGAGTGCAATGGCAGATTTCTCTCTCAAAAGGCTTTCTTTACCTTGCTATGCAAGAGTACAGTGTTCCTGAATCTCTAGACTCTGTCAAAGGGACATAATGCCTTTTTAAAATAAAAAAAATCTTCAACAACCGAAATAAAATAGATATATGTTGTTAAGTATATGCCATCAATTCTAACACTGCAAATACATGGCTAGAATGCACATAGAAAAGGAACACAGGAAAGTTAAGAAGAGTTTATAAGCAGGGAAGTACTGCTTATTTTTGTCTATTTAAAATTTATTGAAAATTTTATTTTTTCAAAGATTGTTTTGTTAAAAAAGATAAAACACACACACATGCACACACACACACACAGGCCAGCACACTACACTCAAGATCTATTCACACTCAAGATCTGTTGTTTTCCATTAACCTTTCCAAGAAAAGAAAAAAAATGATGTGTGTAATCTTTAATAAAATGACAACTTAGAGGAGACAGAAAGGAATCCTTTACTTACCTGAAAGTTGGTCATTTTCTTCTGCTCTATCTGGGGAAGGTCAGAGTCCTGAGAAGACATAACTGGGAAGGACAAAGGGCCACGGGATGGAGACTGAGGCTGTCATTAGCTCCAGTGAACTTTGTGGAAACCATACAAGAGCGCTCCCTCCAGGCAGAGGAATCACAGTCTGGGAAGCAGAGCAACGACAGAGTCCAGCAACGAAATGTCAGCCAGAGGCCACTGCACAGGACTCACCCACACAAGCCAATGCAAAATCCCCTCTACAAGGATTTGTGATCCTGGGCTGACAAAAATGAGGCAATGGAACAATGGGTGGGTTAAAAAAAAAAAAAGAAAAAGAAAAAGTGAGTTTGGGAGTTAAGGACTTAGGCTTAAGTCCTGGAAATGATATTTACTACCTGTGTAACCTACGCGTGTCAAACACCTCCCTGTCCCCCACACCCATCATCTGCACAGTAAAAACAGGGTAAGACTCGTACCCACCTTATAGGGTTGTTCCAAGGGTTAGAGGAGTAAACGGAAAATTCTAAGAACCAGGAGTCCCTTTTTCTTGTAGCTACAAAAAAGCAGATGGCTTTCATTAGAACCTGATTTACAGATGTCTTTTCTAGCAGCAACAAAAAGACGTGCAAGATACCTGTACTTCATATATTATTGCTCTCCAATAAGTCACCTTTAAGCCCTAATTATGACTTAAAATTTCTTCTTAATAATTTCTTTCCAGCTAATGTTTTACTGACGCTGATATTCATTTTCTAAAAGGAACATTTTAGACCCATTTACTTTATGAACAGAAGAGGTTTATAGGAAAGAATCTTTTATCCTTGGAGCATGAAGATAAGGAAATACACATAGCAAAAAATAAATAAAATAGAGAAATTAAGAAACGTGGATAAAAGATTGAGAAGTCCCAACATTTATCTAACAGGAATGAGAGAAAAGAATGGAAGAAATTGCGGACAGGTCTTATTTCAACAGATGAATACTGATGGAAATTCCGAAGAGTATAAATAAAAATAAATATACTCCTAAACAAATCACAATAAGATTCAGGAATGTAAAGGACTAAAATAAATATATAAATAAAAATAACTAAAAACAACAAAATCCTTAAAGCTCTAAGAAAAATAAGGAAATTTCCCTAATAGAAATGACAATTAGAATGACAAAAACAGAAAACAGAATGACCTAAAACAACTAATATCTCCAAAATGAAGAAAATAATTGTCAAACTGAAATTCTAAGTTCAATTAAGTGATTATTTACATGAGGGAGAAACAATAGATATTTGAGCTAAACCACCATGAAGAAACAGTTAAAATGCAATGATAAGAAGTAAGAAGGTATTTGTACATATATTGGTAATATCACTGCTAAAAAAAAGTCCAAATATTGTATGACAAATCTGGAGAGTGGTTATAATAAGTAGACTCATAACCTAACTTTCAGTTAAAAAAATATGGACGAGAGAAGCATCACCAAATTTCAGTAGTATTTTTGGTGTCTCTATTTTTCATAATGAGAATACATAAGAATAAATGCAGGATCTATTGATAAATAAATCATTTTTGAAAGTTAAAAGAATAATGCAAGACCATATAATTTCCAAACCAGTTGAGAACAAATATAGGCAATACACTGAAAACAAAAGGAAGAAATGCAAAGTGTGGAAATTGTAAGAATAGGCGTGTCCTGGTGGAGTAGTATCTGAGCACCGACCACATACATCCAAGAGGACCTGGGTTCATATCCCAGGTCGGGGAGAACAACCACGATGAACAACTGAATATAATAAAATGTTTCTTCCTCTCTCTTCTTGTCTGCCTGCCTATTAGTCTTCATTCCTGCCTGCATCTTGCCTTTCTTAAAAATGTAAAAATAAACATATTTTAAGCAACTATTTTAAAGATAGCATAAGGATTAATAAGCAGATTAAACATTCTCGGGTTTGTTCAATTTTCAGAGACAGTTTCCTAGTTGTAATTTACTGAGTGACGGTAGCCCGATTAACTGAAAAGAGAGGACAGACCAATAAGGTACTTTTAATAGTATATACATGGGGCTGTGGTGTGAAGCCAGTAGGTCCCTCCTTCCTCCGAATTCAGGGGTGACGACAGGACGCGGCGGGGCAGCACCAGTGTGTCTGTCTCCGGGACAAACTGCAGAGGGCATCGCCAGGCTCTAGCGAAGATGACTCAGTCCTTCCTAAAAGACATCCGCAAAGGGTTGGCAAGGTTCGTCCCGCAGGATGATGACAGGGGGGTCACAGCACCGCTCCTAGGGCCTCGGCTTCCTCTCGTCACTGGGACTTCCAATCAAAAGCGCGCTGGTGCCAAGCGGTTATCGCGTGGCCACCACGGTTCTACGCTTCTAATAGGTACAGTCGCATCAGATTCGAATCACAGCCCTACACAGTAAAGCTTTCTCTCTCGCTCCTTTACAGAGGAGGGGTGTAAAGCGCAGAGATAACAAGTCGCCAGACACCGTCCCGAGAGAAGTAGCGGCGCAGCCCGGGAAGCCGGGGAGGGGAGAGGGAAGCCGGGGAGGGGAGAGGGAAGCCGGGGAGGGGAGAGGGAAGCCGGGGAGGGGAGAGGGACTCCGAACTTCCGCCCGCCGCCTCAGCCTCCGCCGGCCACCGTGATTGCTCCATCCTAAGACAGCCGGATAGGTGGCGGCGACCAGTCCCACGCTCTGGCCGAAAAGGCTCGGAGGGGCAGTGGGGGCGCAGGACTGACTCACCTCCGGGACCGAAAACACGGAGACGGCGTCGCATCCCAGGGGCGGAAGTGCCTCAACTACCCGGCTCCCGGAACCACATTTCCCAGAAGCCCCGAGGAGATCTAGCGCCACCGCCCCCTACTTCCGGCCAGAGTGCGGAATACATTTCCCAGAATGCCCACGAGGAGGAAGACCCTGGGCCACTCTCGTAGAGCTTAGAAAGCAAAACCCTCCAAACTCTTGGAAATCCCCGCCTACAATTCCCAGAATCCCCTTCATGGCTTCCCGTTATTTTGCTGGCCTGTAGCAGTTTTCTAATGACAAGAGAATTTATAGAGTTTTTTTATTGACTAACATACAAAACATCATAGCAAATATGTGAAGGCTCAGTCTTAAAAAGATTGAGGGGGAGGGAGGGGGAAAATCACGTGATCCTTTACTGCTAGAATTGTGGCCAGAAAAAATGAATGTCAACCTTTCTTTTGCGGTTATCGACACGTTAGACATATTTTAAAAAAAGAAAAAAAATGCAGTGAGTAAGGAATATAGTGTGGATTTCCACTTTTGTTAATAGGACAGTCAAATAATACAGAACAACTTGCCCTTAAGGACTACACATACTCAGAGTGAAAAGAATCTTCACAATAGACTTGTTAGGATCAAATCTCAAAGCACTGAAGCCACGGTAATAATTCCTGAAGGGAATTCCTGAATTTGAAAGATCAAATATTACTGTTGATTAGAGGTTTAAGCACTGGTCACTACAAAGACTTGTTTCACATACGACAATGCATATTTGCATTTCTCATTTACTGAATATACACTTCTTATTGCTATAAAGAGCTTTTTTAAAAAAAAAGATGTAGGCAGGAATGAAAGCAATTTGGCAGTAAGAGAGAGGGGGAAAAAGCATTTCGATTTTTATTTACATTTAGTTGTTCACACTGGTTACTTCCCCCAGACCTGGAAATTGAACCCAGATATACGTGGCTTGCATCCTTCAGAGGCGATTAACCAAACCACCACTCTACCATGGCGCGCCTGTGACTATAATATTGACCCCTTCAACCGGAGTTTCCTAGCCCCCTTTTATATTTCCGTGTTTTTCAAATTTCTCTGTAATGGGCATACATGCCTTCTATAATTAAAATGTAAACTCCAAAGTCCCCAACCACGTTTCAAAAATGATGGTGTTAAGACGTCCTCAAATCATTCACACTAGTTCCTATGATTTTAATTAAATTTACATCATAGAATTAAAAGCACGGACTTGAGGCTCCCAACTACTTGGGTTCAAATGGCAATCGTGCTTCTAACAGGCTGCAAATCTTGATTAAACAACATAAACTCACAAAGAGTAAATGAAACATATCTTCCTTGTCTACACGGTCCATTTTCCCTTTCCTTTTTCTTAGGTCATTTCAACAAGAAATCTAGTGCTTTTGGGTTGTCCCAACAATCTTTTGACATGTAAATCTTTCTAGAAGCTAAGTTTACAACCTAGGAGTGTTTTTCAAAGGTCTGGGGAAAACCCCTTTCGAATATAAAAATCTGAGAAAATAACCCATTGTGGGAGCTCATCAGGAGTTGCCTTTCTTAGCGCCTTAAATCTGCTAGCAAGGAAGATACGTTTTATTATTCATTCAAATAAAGTAATAACTAAGACGATTCCAAAGTAAACATAAGGTGAATGTAGCATAGAATTTGCAACAAATGATGAATTAAGTCTTACCGGAAGACAAGGTAGCCTTAACCTTGAGACTGTATGTTCTGAGTTATTAAAATAGAATGGTATTAAAAATTGTAACTGTATCGATAAGGTTCTTTCTATGTACTTTCTTTTTTCAAATCACCTACAACACTGTACTCAGGATATGCTTAAGAATAAGACAGCTTTCATTCTGCATTGCGTAAAGAAGACTTTCTGCATGGGTACGATATCTTATTTCCCCAACCCTACCTCTGCTTCCTTAACTGTTAAAAAAAAAAAAAGGGGGGTGGGGGGTGCGCGACGGGGTAGCTAACCGCATTACCTGTCTCCAATCAGGAGACTCTGCAGAACGCAAAACTCTGCCAACCCCATTTTCCGCAGCTGGCCGCGGCTGCCCCTACTATCCCCAACTAGTGTCGGGGACCCACCGGCTCCCCGCCCTGGACTGGGCAGCCCCAAGCTCAGAGGGGCCCCGGAATTAAAAGAGAGTCTTCTACTAAGGACGACCATTCGCAACTTCTTGCCAGCGTTAGAGTCTCCTTCCGGTTAGAGGGCCCCTTCCCAGGATTCCCTAGCACTGCCGTCCATAAGCGGAAGTGCCCCGGCTACGCAGACCCCAGACTACACTTCCCAGAATGCCGGGAGAAGCCCGGGCCACAGCCCCGCCCCCAGAGCGGAAATACTTCTGAACAGCATGTTTCCGGTTGTTCCTAGACTGCTGGGATGATCTCCGCAGAGCTGTGCTATTTTAGTGGGAACCACCTATGTAGTTATTGAAAACTGAACTCCATTGTAGCCACATTTACGGGAACCGGAAGGAGATCAGGCAGGAGAGGAGTCCGTGTTAAAACCCCTAATGCTGTCATATAGGAAGGAGTAAGAATAAAAGGGAAATGAATTGACCTTGTTAGGGACTGAAGGCTCATTCCTAATCCCCTGTTCTGAAATTTGGATTAGAGTGAACCATTTATGTTATCTTCAAGTAATTAGAAGAAACAAATGAAAATTCTTTGTAGAGAAGCGATCATCCTAGACTTTTAATTACTTCTGTTTGAGCATTTATGTAAGTGCTTGGTAGTCATTTCTTGTAACTCCTTACTTATGCCCGTCTCCCTTTCTCTGTTGTGTTACCTTTTTCATGTCCATTTAGACTGTATGTTCTGATTATGACTTCTTGCGAGTTTGAGATATTATCTTCCACTTGGCACTCGATCCTTTTAATAGCAAATTTGATATACCTCACATAATTCAGCCACTTGAAGTGCACAATTAAATGAAATTTGGTATATTCAAAGAATTGTGCAACTGTCACAATTAGAATATTTTCATCATCCTGAAAGAAACCTGGTATCGATCAGCATAATTCCTGATTTTCCCCAGTCTTAGACAACCACTTTCTATAGATTTATGTATTCTAAATATTTCACATACGTGTACCCATACCCTTTGAGATCTACTTCTTTCACTTCACTTATTTTCAAGGTTCAGTCATATTGGTTCATATACAGTACTTTACCCCCGTTTTTGTTGAATGCCATTGTATGGACATTCCACATTTTATTTATCCATTTATCTGCTGATGAACATTTGGGTTGTTTCCACTTTTAATTACAATGTTGCTTTGGATATTTCCGTGCAAGTTGTTGTTGTGACACATGCTTTTGTTTCTCTTGGTTACATAAGAATACATACTGGCCATATTGTAACCCTATGTTTAACCATTTGAGAAGCTACCAGACTCATTCCAAAGCCTTTTAATTATTATTTTTTTACGAAAAGTGCAGTCTGGAAAGAAGGTAATTAGACAACTAGGATGAGAGAAGTGGAAGCATCATCTTTATTTTATTTAGTTGTTCATCCTGGTTGTTAGCTTTTTCATTAAATTATCCCAACAATAGTGTGTGGGAGTTCTGCTTTCTCCACTTACATTTATCTTTTAAATTTTTGTTTTATTATATCCAATCTGGAGGATGTGAAGTGGTGTTTCATTGTGGTTTAGATTTGCGTTTCCCTAAGAATTATGTTGACCATCTTCTCATGTGCTTATTGGTTGTATTTTTGGAGAAAGGCCTATCCAGATTCACTGGCATGTGGTTTATTTTTTATACTTAATTTTAAAAGTGCCTTTTATATTCTAGTTACAATTTCCTTATCATATACATATATGTGTGTATATACATATGTATATGCATATATATTCACATACAAATATGTATATATTTGGAAAATATATTCTTCCATTCTATGGACATCTTTTGACTTCCTTGATGGTATCCTTAGATAAGAAAAAATTTTAATTTTTATGAAGTCCAATTTATCAATCTTTTTTGTTCTTTGTGCTTTTAATGGTGTCTCTAAGCAACTGTTGCCTAGTCCAGTCAGGAAAATTTATATGCATGCTTTCATCAGAGGTTTATAATTTTACCTCATGTCTAGATTTTGATCCATTTTGAGTTTTTATATACTGTGTGAGAGGAGGTGCAGCTTCATTCTTTTGCATTGATAAATTCAATTGTCTCAGTACAATTTGTTAAAGAGATTGAATTTTCTTGGCACCTAAACTAGATTTTTCATTCACTTATTGTGTTCTACACTGAAAAAACATCATTGTGAGAAAATAAGTTCAGCTTTTCCTTTTGTACTTTTGAAACTACATTTCAATAAGATTTCAAGAATATTATCTTGCATATAAAAATTAACCTTTTAAGTATCACATTTATGTCCTTAAATCCTTTTGGAGTCTATTTATGTACATATTATATGAGGATTCACTTCTCTTTACTGTGTATAAAAAATAATTATACAAAAACAGTGGTATTCGTGAATAGAAAATTCCATTTCTAAGCATGTAATATTCCCCCCCCCACTTATCTATAGTATTCATGAAAATTCAATAAAAATACTATCTAAAAAGTAATTTAAGAGTTATAATAAAGGTAAACTGTGGAAAGAGCTGAGCAGTTAAGCAAATATTAAATATAAAATGGAGGGATTACTTTATCATATAGCTTGTATTTAAAACAGCAATATCTAGTGCTGGGGGCAGAAAGCAGAGCAAGGTCATAGTTGGAGCTGACAGAATGTTAAGGACACCAGACCCAGAGCATCGGGCAAAGGCTGGCATGTGAAAACACTGGGACAGTGTGTCTGTGACTGTTCACCTGCCAAAACTTATTATTTTATTAAGAAAGCAAAGGTTGTATAAGCAAACCAATGTAACTATAAACTTTCTTGCATAAGCTGCTTGAAGCAATGTGTTTGAACACAATAAATAGGTGGAGACCAGGATGGTCAGGCCCTTCAGTCCGAGAGACCTTTGGCCCCGATCCCCACCTTTTCTATCCTCTCACTGTCTGGAGTTTCTCATTCTCCTTTGCACTCCTTTACTCATCACCCATGCTCCCAGGGTCGAGCTGGCAATCTAGGGTATGTACTTCTGTAATTGCTGTTGTATTTGAGGAATTGCCTTACCTGCTCAGCTAAAAACATGATGTGTGAACCTTACAAAATGCTTTATTCTCTATCATGGTATTCCATTCATCATTGCTTGTGACCAGGGAAGTTATTTTCCCAAAAATGAATTGTGTTAACTGGGCTCATGTTCACAGAATTCATTGTTCTTAACATATTCCCTTCAAACAATTTCACTTCTGCAGCTGAATGTGTCTAGTCTCAGAGTTCCTACAAACTCTAATTTCTCCTCCCACATTTGTGTAAGGTCTAATTCCTATTTTTAAATTCTCTTAGCTCTAAAATCAGTTTTTGAATTCAGAATATTAGTAGGTTTCCCATTTATTTCAGCCAGATACCACATTCAACAAGTAAATGGGAAAAATATCTTTCAATGATTCTTTTGGCTTTGCTATTCATTATGACAAACATACTGTCTATCAATAAAATGCCTTCATTTGATGTCTGGTACCCCAGGATTCCATTTTCCTTACTATATTCAAGCCTATTTTGATGTTACAATTCCCCCTCTTATTCTTGGCCTGCAGAGAATCACTACAGAGCTCTCCAAGACTGCCAAGTCTTTGGAAAAGGAAATGTCCTCTCAATCCTCCCATGACACATAGAGTTGGGTGAACAGATCTTACATGACAAATTAATTCCAGACTCTGGATTCTTATGTCTGAGTATGTCTTCTACAGCAGGGGTCTTCAGTTGGGAGGAATTTTGATCCCTAGGGGACATTTAACAGTCTTGAAACATTTTTGATCATCACAACTGGGGGAGAAAAGAATGTACTACTGCATCTAGGCAGAGGTTAGAAGTGTGGCTTAACATCTTCCAATACACAAAACAGTGCCCAACAACAAAGAGCTATCCAGTCCAAAATGTCAATTGTGCAAAGACTGAGAAACTATTCTGCAATATACATGGAAAGTTCTGACATTTTTACTTTAGTATAAGCTACCTTTGGAGCCAGGTTATTACTCATTTGATTACGCAAACTGTTGAAGGCAATCACAGGTGCTTAGCACACTGAATCTGGAATCAGTGCTCAGTGCACCCACATAAACAAATCCAGCCAAATCTAACTTTAAATTACTTCCATTCAATTCAATATTCCTAAGTTCTAAAAACATATGAATTTCCCAGGTCTCCAATTGATAGAAAATACAAAAATATTTTTGGCCAGCATAGTATCTCCTCAAAGTCATGCTGATGACTCTCCCCACCAACCCACTCCCTGTGGCATTTCAGGACTTAAGTCTAAATAATAGGACTAGAAAAAAATGAGAAAGGTGGAGGCAAGTCAATGATCTACTGCAAGGAAACTGTCTCAGGGAGATCATTAAAGGCACTGCAGGCAAGGAGATTAATTCGGAGAGGGGAGAAAGGGCTTCTAATGGCAAAGGAGGCTCAAACAGAGGTCAAAGAAATCTTGGATCACATATATGATGGCTGGAATCTGTGTATGTATTACCACCTTGAATTTTCAGGAACTTATACTTTTTTGTTGATGTCCTAACATATAAGAGAATCTGTAAGGCCGTCATTCAGTCGGAATTTACCTTTAGGGTTCCTCTCTACCCCCAGAAAAATTAAAAACAAAAAAAACAAAAAAAACAAAATGCTGATTATACAAAGCAAGTTCGCCAAATCATTAATATATAGCCAAGCTCAAAACTCAGGAAAATCCCCAATAGACTAAAAACAGAATTTGAGCCATGGTGTCAAATCACAGTTGAAACTGAAGAGCCTAAAGGTCAACAGATTGGGACGCATGCTAGAGGTCTAATCTTTAGTGTAGTTGGGAGTCAAAGTGAGAGGATACACGCACATTGGAAGTGAGTAGTGAGATACCAAACTTGACAAATGAAAAAGCAACTCTGTTTCACTGACTTCGAAGAAAGAAACAAGTAGTTGTCACCACCACCTTCGGACTACGTTAAAGAACAAGGTTAAAAAGAAGGGCAGATGAGAATCAAAAGGAATCCTGACTGAGGCAGGTCTAAGGTCTGCTCCAACTGTAGTTTTCTCAATTATGGAAGACAAATCTCTTTAGTTTAACCCAAAGCTCAGCACTTTTTCTGTAAACTGCCAGAAATTATGTTTTAGGTTTTGCAGGTCACAGTACTTGCCACAACTACTAAACTGATTGCAACAAGAAAGCAGCCATAGGTAATACAGTAACAAGGGGGTGTCGCTATGCTCCAACCGCCGTTAAAAGCAGTCCTGGTCCACCCGAGGCAGTCTGCCAACACTTCACGTGCTGAGTTACAATTCCCTTGACAGCTGATGAGCTATCCTGCCATCTACTGAACAAAATATGGAAGGTTCAGGAATTCTGATAATCTAAAGCAATTTGATGTAGCATGGACTTACCATGCAAAAGCGTGAGCCAAGAAAACAATTTTGATCAGAGGAGTGAACAATTTTCACATTATCTGCATCCTTTGCTGAGTAAAGCCCTTTAAACATGTTCGATGGACATCACTAAAATGACAAGTAGGAAATGGTATCCAAACCTTCTCCTTTATGTCTTGTTCTAAACATGCTAGCTTCCTTCTCTATGTGCACCTTTTCCTCAGGGAATCTGTAAATCTTACTTCCAAATCTCTATATTTCCACTCTTTACCTTCAAGATTTGCCACTCACTGCTACACTTTGTCAAATGACTTTCTTCATCACACCACCAGCTCATCGCTTTGTGCCACAGTGTCCGCAAAGACCTTTGTATTCCCCAATCAGACCCAACACTTAAAAGAACAAGCCAGTACCCTGGGCTGTCCATTCACCAAATAAAAATGTCACAAGAACAAGGATGTCTAAATATCAACTGTTGGAATTACACTCGCTAGAACCTTCTAGGCTGCATGGATTTCTGACTAAACTTCAAATGCATTAATTATAAATTACATATGAACTAATATAGCTTTGTCCTCTGAAATTTTTCATTTCTTTATTTATAATTGAATTCCAAAATTCTATTCCTTATTTTAGTCTTTTATGTTATGATAGGATTCCTCAGTGTAAGGGATTATATACTGATTTTTAAAATTATACTTTAGCTTTACTACTGTAAAATAACAGTACCTTCCCATAAAATGTTCAATGAAAAACATTAAATATGGAAGTAAATTTGGAAAACGTTGAAAATCTTTCTTGCTACTATTTATATAAGAGTGAATATCCTTTCACACATGATCAGATAAACTCAGACATGCAGAAGTTTGAATAAAGTATGTGAGGTCCCTAAGTGAACAAAACATTAAAAAAAAAATTCCTATTAATGGCACACCACAGTGGAGCAGTGGTTAGTCAATCGCCTCCAAAGGAACAAGCCACATACCCCTAGATTTGAGTCCCAGTTCCAAGAGTAAACAAATAACAACAAAAAATAAAATGGAGTGCTTCCTCTCTTCCCGCCTGCCTGCTCACCTTCATTCCTGCCTGCACCTTTCAAAAATCTTAATGTTTCCACTTTTACAGCACTTAACATCACTGAGGTGCTACCCACCTTTCCCATCTGATTCTCCCAGTAAGTTCCTATTTCTTGACCAAGCGGTTCATATTCTAGATTGTGATATATACTAAACATCTTTGAAAAGCTTTTTTTCAAAAATATTTTTAAAGATAATGTAGCTTGCTCTATAGGTAAGGGTAGGACACTTCAGTGATATGCTTAAAAATCACTTGACTTACAAGCTCTGACCCAGAACCCAAGTCTGAACTTCTTCACACACAGTTCTTCCATGTTGAAAGTTGTAAAGCTGAACTGTCAGATTTTTTTTTTTTTTAAAGGAAAGGTGCAGGCAGAGATGAAGGTAAGTAGGCAGGCAGGTCTCAAGAGGAAGAATCATGTCTATTTTCAGTTGTTCACACTGATTATTCCCCCTGGACCCAGGGCTTGAACCCAGGCACATGAGGCCTCCTCCTTTGAAGGCAACAGACCTAACTGCTGTTCCACCAGGGTGTGTTGAAAAGCAATTTTTAATCTATCCCTAAGGAAAAGTGAGCCAGTCATGCCCCAATAATCCAAGTGTTTGATGAAATTATTAAATTCCAACATGTAATATTTTCCTTTTTTTTTCTTGGGTACTTGGAAAGGACTAATGAGGTAGGAAATTTAACAAAAGAAACCTGCTTCAAATATCTTCTCAATCTATGACATTTTGGTTAATGAACTTTTTTTTTCTATTTCTCCAGCCTGGGTGCAGAGCCTGGGTCCATGGGATTCACATGGCCTACACCTTAGCCACCTGAGGCACAGGGTATGCCTGTTTTGATTAATGAAGTACATCAAAGCCTGAATGGGAAAGTGGAGAAGAAACAAATGACCAATTCACCAGTTACTAAGAAATGTTTCCGACTAGTAATGGACACTTGTCAAACCCTGTCCTGACAGTCTTAAAAAAAAAAAAAAAATAGCATGCCTCTTGTCATTCAAGATTAACAATACATGTTCCAATCCAAAAGATAACTGCGTTTATACTGAATAAAATCAAAACACCAGACAAAAGTCCAAGACGATCAATAAGACCCAATTTGAGACGCTGGGGAGAGGACAGGAGTTAATCACAACAGAGCAATGCCAAATATTATAGATCACAGTAATGAGTAATTTTCTAACATTGTATCTCTTTATCACACTCAACTTTATTAAAGTTACATTTAGGCTTCCTGATCTGAAAAGATTTGATTTAGATTGTAGTAGCAATCGCAGTACAATTTTCAATATATTCTTCCCATGTTTTAATATTGAGCACCTACTAAGTATTTGAAAATGTTAATATGTAGGCCCAAGATAAAATTTCTACATTTGTGGAGTTTACTCTTTAGTGGGCATTAATTTTGGCATGTATATCACAATACTTTCATATAGGAACAATACACAAAAGCTTTCTAAGGCCTCTCGAGAAATATTTAATAAAGGTCAAAGTTATAACTGAAGCCTTTACCATACCACTTATAAAGGTTCTTTGTTGTCTCCTGACTATTGGAATATATTGAACTATGGCTCAAATAGTGACTTTAATAAAATAAATGATTTTTTAAATTTTGAACTTGATTGGAAAAATTCATACTCAAGGATTTTTTAAAATTTTTATACAATTTTTGTGTTCACTTCAGCAGCACATATACTAGAACTTTTATCCTGTATGGACTCCCTGATGTTCTTACCACACCTATCACTTTTATAGGATTTATCACCAGCATGGATTCTGTGATGGATTGTAAGATTTGAGCGCCAACTGAAGCTCTTACCACATATTTCACATTTGTAAGGTTTTTCCCCTGTGTGAACTCTCTGATGAGACTGCAGCTGTGAAGACCGACTGAAGACTTTACCACACATATCGCATTTGTATGGTTTTTCTCCAGTATGGACACTTTGATGAAGTTGAAGACTTGAGGCCTGACTGAAGTGCTTACCACACTCCCCACACTTATATGGTTTCTCTCCTGTGTGGACCCTCTGATGCATGTCAAGATTCAAGCTCCACTTGAAGCCCTTCCCGCACTCCTCACATTTGTATGGCTTTTCTCCGGTGTGGACTTTTTGATGGGCTTGAAGGTGTGAACTGCGACCGAAGCTCTTCCCACACTCTTCACACTTGAATGGTTTTTCTCCACTGTGCACTCTCTGATGGGCCAAAAGATTTGAGGCCTGCCTGAATACTTTCCCACACTCCTCACAATTATATGGTTTCTCTCCTGTGTGGATCCTACAGTGGATTTTCAGATCTGCTCTACGACTGAATCCTTTCCCACATTCTTCACATTTATATGGTTTCTCACCCGTGTGAATCAGCTGGTGAATTTGAAGTCGGGAACTCTGATGGAAGCCCTGACCACACTCCATACACCTATATGGTTTTCCTACACTGTGGGCCTTATGATGAATTTGAAGATATGAACTCTGACTGAAGCCCTTTCCACATAACTCACATTTATAGGGTTTCTCACCTGTGTGGACCACCAGATGAACCTGATAATGGGAGTTCCTCCTGAAGCTCTTCCCACACACATTACATTTGTACGGTTTCTCTCCTGTGTGGACTCTCTGATGTGCCTGAAGATTTGAACTAAGAGTAAATCCTTTACCACACACATTACATATGTATGATTTCTCTCCAGTGTGGACTCCCTGATGGGCCTGAAGACTTGAAGGCCGACTAAAGCCTTTACCACATTCCTCACATTTGTATGGTTTTTCTCCTGTGTGGACCCTCTGATGAATATATAGATTTGAGCTACAAATGAAGCCCTTCCCACACTCTTCACACTTGTATGGTTTCTCTCCTGTATGAACTCTCTGATGGGACTGAAGATGTGAATTCCGACTGAAGCACTTACCACATACATCACATTTGAATGGTTTCTCCCCAGTGTGAACTCTTTGATGGTCCTGCAGATGTGATGCCTGACTGAAGGCTCTTCCACACTCTTTACAAGTATAGGGTTTCTCTCCTGTATGGATTTTACGATGAACACAAAGTGCTGATCTACGACTGAAGCCTTTCCCACACTGTTCACATTTGAATGGCTTCTGTAGAGTATGGATTTTCTGATGAGTTTGGAGATGAGAGCTCTCACTGAATTCCTGACCACACTCATCACACTTAAAGCATTTTTCTCCCATGTGGACTCGCCAATGAATACGAAGAACAGAGCTATAACGGAAGACTTTTCCACACTCACTACATCTATGAGACTTCTCTTTTGTGTGTAATTGCTGATGAAGACCAAAGGTGGACCAATCACTGAAAGTTTCTTTACATTCATTACACTGATAAGGTTTTTGTCCTGTAGTAATCATACTATTCTGATCCAGTGTTGACATCTTCATCCTGTTTTTTTCATATTCATTGTGACTGTAAGATTTTTCAGTTTCATGTACCCTAAAATCATTGAAATGACGTGAAACCCAACTGATGGTGTCAACATCCTGTTTATACTGACATGGTTTAAATTTCATTGAAGACTGCTCATATCTACCCTGATAATTCTGTTTCTTCGAAGCCTTCCTCCAAGAATCCTGGGTTCTCAAAGCTGGAAACTCTAGATTTCTAGTACCATAGGGATCATCTACTTTATGATTTAGTACATAGTTCTCATTTTTAGAAATTTGATTAGATACTGTTTTCCCAACTTGGCAAGGGAAATCACCATTTTTGTGGAAGAGAGAACTATTTATGATGGAGTCTTGGCATCTGGCTACCTCACTTGCAATCTGTTGCCAGATTTGCCAACAGGAAAGTTCTTCATGCGATTCTGTATCTTGAACGCTTCTCAATTCACTTTGATTGTCTTTTTCTGTAGAGAGGAGAATTAAGAGATGTTGCTAAGTGAAAGCTTTGGTCAAAGACTCAAGATTTAATACTTAGGATATAATATGAGATTTTATTTTTTAAAGCATTTAAAAAATTTTTATTTAGTTGTACATCCTAGTTATTTTCCCCAGCCTGGGACGTAAACCCAGGTCCGTGGGATGTATGTGTTCTGCACTTCAGTTGGAGGCAGTTGACCAAGCTACTACTCCACCAGGGTGCAACATAATATGAGATTTTAAAGACCCTCAGGATGGCTCAGCTTATCTTTTACATCATATATCTTCTGGTTTATATACTGACAGAAACCAAGAGGTGGTCCTTTGAACTCCCAACCACTTTGCATTAATGAAACCCATTTAAAACAAAATTATGGAGTGTTTCCCTGTAGCTCAGGCAGCTGAGATGCTGGCATGCCTGCAAAGGAAGCTTCATATCCCTGGGTTCGAGTTCAAGGTCTTGGGGTAGGGGGAAGACAACTAGTGTGAACAACTAAAATAAAAATACAGTGCTTCTTCCTCCTCTCTTTTCCTGACTGTGTGCCTACTCAGCTTGATTGCTGCCTGCACCCTCCCACAAAAAAAAAAAAAAGAAAAAAAAAAGCATGCATAGATACATCCTAGTTTCACTTCTGAGATTCTCTATGATGCTAAATTCCAGCTTAAGTTTGAACCAAGTCAGAGAAGCAAAAGAGCTTTCACAAGTAAGGTATGAGAAATCAAAAAAAGGACTAGAAAGCATGCTTTGCTGAGAAATGAAGAGTGACAAAGGAGATTCTGAAAGTCCAAGGGGACTATGCTGAGGAGAAAAACGAAGGTGCTAAGAGTCATTTGGAGTGAAAGAAAACCAAAAATACCTATGCACTGCATCCTTCAAGGCATTTGTACTATCTAATATGTTTTTATTTTTCAAGTTTTAGAGAAAAGAGAAGAAAGCTGTCTTTTGAAGAAACTATGGAAAAATTTTGGATGCAGAGATACACTGGCCTTTAACAAGAACGATTTCTGAAGTAAGGAAAAAAGTTTATTAGTGAGGTGTAAAATAAATGCAGTAGCTGTAGTAAGTATTTAAAAGAAGCAGAGTAGAAATGAACAGAAAATCATCACAAAGCAGTAAAGGCAACATTATCGGAAATGCTTCCTAAAGACAATACATATAAATCTACATACAACATATGTGTTGAGTTGATAATGTAAAGTCCATTTCTTACTAAAGATGTGGACTTGGGAAGAAGCAAATGGGACACAGCTGGACAAATCTTTTAAGGGAAAGGCTAACTCTTAAGCTATCTCCTGAGACCTTCTTTTTCCTGATGTAAGGGATAAGGAAACAGAATATTTTTCCTTCTATAGCGGCCTAAGAAGTGGACATAAGAATTTTCATTCAAAAATAATTTTCTCCCAAAATGAATGTTCTGCTGCTAATGGTTCAGCAAAGTTACAGGGAAACCATGTCATTCAGTTTGGTTTTAACTGCAAATGCCACAGGTTCTGTACAGATCTCTGTATAAGTTGACACATATAAACACACATGCACAGACACCTGAGAAATGAGAATCTGAAAACAAATATTTTGCAACAGCCCCTATTCACTCACATTTGTTCACCACCTATTAACTATCTCCATGGTAGTCAGATTTCTCGATCCAGTAATGCTTTCATTTATTTAGCAAATATTCACAGAGCTCCAGGATAGTCTAAGCATTGAGGATAGAGCAATATATAAAACAGATAAAATTCCTCCATTCCTGGAGGTTATATGCCAGTGAGGAGAGATGATAAACAAGTGAGCAAAGTATGTGAGGCGGTGATCAAAATAAGGTACAAAGTAAGGCAGGGCAATTCACCCGGATGGCTCTGGTGTTAAGTCCGTGCTGAGCACAGCTCACAAAGCCCAAGGACCTGGGTTTGTGACCAGGCCAAGAGGGTGAACCACCAAAATAAACAACTAAATAAAGGCTGCTTCCTCTTCTCTCTTCCTGCCTATTTGCCTACTTGCCTTCAATCCTGCCTGCTTCTTTCCTCTATAAAATAAATAAGGCAGGGTGCACAGAGGAAGAAGAGTACTATAAGATGATCAGAGGAGAGACCTCTCATGATATGAAATCTCAGTGATCTAAAGAAGTGAAATAGAGGCCCATAGGATTATAGGGGAAAGGATATTCTAAGCAGAGAAAAGAAGAAGTAAAAGTTTCTGAGGCAGAAGCATCCTTTATACGTCTAAGGAACAGAAGAGAGAACAATGTAGGTGCAAACAATGAAGCAAGGAGAGGACAAGAAATATATTGAGAGGCAGTGGGGAACAAAGAGCAGATTACAAAGCACTCCAAGTAAACACTACAGTGGGGATTTCTTAATTTTATTTTTTAAAAGAAAGGTGCAGGCAAGAATGAAAGCATATAGGCAGGCAGGAAGAGAAAGGGGAAAAAAGCACTCTATGTCTTTTTATTTAGTTGTTCCCCCCGGCCCTGGGTCTTGAACTCAGGCCCTTGGGATGTAGTGGGATTGCTCCTAAGGTGTACTAGACCATTAAGCTAGTGGGAATGGCCTAAAAGTGGTTTTCATTTTAAGTAAAATAAGCCATAGGAGAATTCTGACCAAAAGGCTAACATAACCTGACTTAAGGTTACAAAGGCTACGACTTAGAAGACACACTGCTCTAGGAGGCTGGGGGTTTCAAGCAACCAGTAAGAAGGCCATTGCAATAATCCAGGAAAGACGTCTGGCAGCTCGGGCCAAGTAATGGCATGGGGTGGGTGAGAGAAGCACAAAAGATGGACAGTTCATTATGAGAACTAACAATTACTTGGCAATTACCTAATGTATTTTCTATGTGGGTTGCTTTCTTCATCACCCAAAGATTTTCTTCTCTTTCTGTCTGTGATATATTTCTTTTGAAGGGTTGATGTGCTGAGAACATGTAAGGTTACAAGTTTAAAAGGGATATACCAAAGCTAACATTTATTGCTTATATAAGATACCAAAGCTAGTGTTTTTAAAATCTTTTTTCATATATTACCTACTAAAGAATAACATTAATTTCATAAATAGACACGGATGCATAAGTTTTTTACTTAAAAAAAAAAAAAAGGTCAAATAGTATATAGCCCATTTCTACCAAAGTCTATTTTCAGTAAATCAGCTCATACTGGTCCTCACACACTAACACAGTTGGCCATTTTCAGCAGCAATGTGTTCTGCTCTTCCTAAGGAGTGCTGATATTTTCTATTGGATTTATTTCATTAAAAACTGATGGTAGGACTCAATCAGTTGGTTTTATATATCACTAATGGGACAGGAGGAAAACATGACAAGGAATACAGGCGATGTATAGCTATGTACTGTACAATATACATTTAAACCTTAACCGAAACAGAAAGAAGAAAATTCTGAAACACGCGGTTTAGAATGACTAGAAATATTCTTTGGGCTCCCCCCAAATTGGGAAAATAAAGACCCCAAACGAAAGACACCATTTCAAGAGCCCTAAAATATTAAAATCCCAAGGTCATAGAAATACTCCAGAGAGAAGCTGTCCTCACCCAAGGACAGCAGGTTCCTAAAGGTCTCCAGCATCACATCCTGGTACAGCTTCCTCTGGGCGGAGTCCAGCAGCCCCAGCTCCTCCTCCGTGAAGGCCACAGCCACGTCTTTGAAGGTCACTGCCTCCTACCACAAACACATAAAACCTCAATCTTATGAACTATGTCCACCAGAAGATGGGCAGCACTGAGTAGGTAGGGAAGGTGCAAGGGAAGTTGCTCTGGCTCCTGATAATATGTAGACTAGACACAGGGCCCTTCTTCTTCTGTCTTGTGAATGCCACAGTATTTTACCAAAAATGAGCTATGTATATTCATTTATCTGGTGCTCCTAGTCAGCACTGTTAAAATTAAACTCCTTATAATTCTAATGGCTATATCCTGAAGTAAAAAGGTTACTTTTTAATTAGTATTGCCACAACTGCCCCACAAACATTGAGAAATTAAGTTCCCACAGTGTGTGATAGCACCTGCCTTCCAGCGAGGAGGGAACAGGTAAGGATACTGTTATATGCGGAAATAGATGCAAAGGGCATGCCAGGTCTCAGAATGCAATCCCTCTGTCTCCTCTCTTGTCTGTCTTTCATTTAAATACCATATTCTAACTCCAAATCCTGGGCTTCTGTGTGAACATGAGCAGGCTGCTGATTGTTCACATGCCCTCTTCTTTATATTTAAAATGAGGGTGAGGCCTGCCCTGGTGGAGCAGTAGTTGGGTGTGGTCCACATACATCCCAAGGACCTGGGTTTCCATTCCTGAGGATGGGGAGAAGCAAAATGTACAAGTAAATTAAAAATAAATAAAAATGCTTCCTCCTGTCTTACTGCCTGCTTGTCCACTCTCCTTCAGTCCTTCCTGCACTTTCCTTTAAAAAAATTAGTGAAATAAAATAAAAAAGAAACCAAGCATCTCTTCCTCCAATTGCTCTGAGGTGTCAATGCAGGGAACAGGTTCTGTTCCTATTTAGCATTAAATTAAGATCATGTATTGCTTTGATTAAAAAAAAAAATACATGAAAAACACACAGTATATACAATACATACAGGGTAAGACTGAGGAGTGGGGAAGACACGATCGAGTTCTTACAGCGAGAAAACATCCCCACAATAGTGTTTTCTATGGGAATCAGCAGTTCATCTTGAAGCACCACACCACATTTGAATCATCTACCAAAACCACACCAGGTATCACATAAAAAACACAGGTTTCAATTGTGAATATCTAGTATATCAGGGACCAAAGGGCAGTATTTTTCATAATTATTCTGAGAAAAAGTTTAAATCAGAAAACTCATTGTACTGCTTCAAAGAGTAAAAATCCTAAGGCCTCATGCATAGAGAATAGTTTAAAGAGGGAATATAAATGTGATGGAAACATGATACAGCAATTGAAAATGAATGCTATATAGTATTAAATGGAAAACAAGAAGTTAAAGTTGTATCTCTATTATTAATATAATTACAGAGTAAGGGACATATATGAACAGGAGATTATGAGATTCTAAAAGCAGATACTTTATAAGTAAGGAAGTAGTAAAGTGGAAGAAGTCTTTCATTTCTATTTTCACTTTTATTTGTAACACAAAAAATAATGGGAAAGACATGCTCTGGTGGAGTAGTGGTTTGATTAACTGCCTTTGGCCAGCACAGTTCACATACATCCCACAGACCAGGGTTCAAATCCTGGGGCTGAGTGTAACAGCCAAGGTGAACAAGTAAAACTTTAAAAATAAATAAATAATGAGATAAAACAAAAACAGAATCCAAAACCAAATAATCTGAGAGGGATAAAACAAGCAACTACATACTCACTGATCCTCAAATACCTTGATTCCTTAAAAAAACAACAACCTTGTGTCCAGTGACTGAGAACTAAAATGGCATAATTAATAGTAAGAAAGACAAACTCTACTCACCGTGAACATGCTCATTTTTTTTTTCTTTCTATTTCCCTCTACAGAAGCTCAGAGTTCCAAGAAGACAGATGCCGAGAGCAAAAAGAAGTCAATGGAAACTTCAAGTCACCAACCCACGTGGCCCTCACTGTGGGTACGCAGGGTGGCTGCATCTGATCCAGGCTTGATGAGCAAAGCCGGGATTGGATGCCAGATCCCACTTCATCCTTCTGTGAGAAGTCAGGGCTGAGAAGGGAAAAAGCGGGCTGTGAAATACCAGGATTGAGTTTCCATCCCGGAGAATCAGTGACGTCAAAGCAACCTTTTCCTGCCCAAGAAAGGTCAGGAGTCTAGACCAACTGTGAAACTGGTGCATCTCTAAGAATGACAAGTCCATTCACTGCAACCATCAACGCGATGGGCAGCTTTTAACCTTTCACTTGTACTATCGCGTTTTGTATCAAAAAATACTATTTTTACTTCCCTTTACAGAACAGAACGAAGGCACAGAAGGTCAAGTAACGCCCAACGTGATCCCGTAGTACGAGACAGGGCTAGCTCATAAGTGGTTGAGCCCAGTTAGGAGGACAGAGCCCAGGACCCCCAAACGCCAGGAAGCACCGCCCTGAGCCTTCCCCCCACCTCCTCCGCGACATTCCAAACGCAAACGAGCTCCGGCCCGAAAAACGCAAAATACCACCCACCCCTCAAACCTCCGCAGGTAGCAAGTCCTCCTCTTTTCCCCAAACGAAAAGCTGTCTGCTGTGGGTCCCGCTCGCTTTGGGGAAGTTCCACACGGTCCAGAATAGCGGAATCACATCACCACATCAGAGAAAAGATGGCGGCTATGTTGTCCTCCGGGAGCGGAAGTGCTGAGACTTCTAGGGCTCTTGGACTACATTTCCCACAATTCTCCATCCGGTTTTCCTTACTCGCAGGCTCTGCGACTTCCTGGAACTTCTAAACTACATTTCCCAGAATTCCGCGGGGGAAAGTTTTCTGACTTTTCTGGAGCTGCAGTACTTTGAGACTCTGGGGTACTTTAAACTGTATCACGGAATTCTGGAAGGGGAGAAGCTGCTACAGTACAGCCTTCCTGTTGTAACCCACAGAACGGTTCCCCCTGATGCGGAAGAAGCCAACTGTTCCGAGCTCCTGGTTTTAACCTCCGGGTATCAAGTGTAGATTTTGTTCGTTGAAAAGTTTAGGAATTGAATAGCTCTTTAGACATTTTCCAGATTTAGGGATACTGTGGTGTTTCTATTCCGTACATACATACCACTGACGACTGTGAGGCTTCTTTGTACACCCCGAAGAACTTACTGTATGAATATGACCAAAAGGGTCTGAAGCCTAAAGTGAAACTATATTGTTAGCAATTTCTGGCCCTTACAGAAGCAGCAAAAAATCCTTTATCCTAAATATATCATTATCCAGAGCCTCACACTACTTCTAAAATTTAAATGTTGATACTAGTATTTGACCAAGTGAACATTTAAAAAACGAAAAACAAAAAACCTCCAATGGAGACCGTTTCACAATGGTAATAGTTTCAAGTTACCACAAACAACTTTTGTTCATACTTTAAAAACCTTTTATTATATTTAGTTATTTCTCTGGGATGTCTCCACTATCTCCCAGGATGCAAACATTGGGTCCTTGGGATTTATGTGGGCCGCGGTCGGCAGGAGTCGGTGGATCCAACCGCCACTCCATCCACCAGCTTGCGCCCCGGTCCAATTTTTAGACTAGCTATTTATTTCCCCTTCCTTCCTCCACTGGCTAGGATCAATTATTTCCTCAACACGTTTTCAATATTTATTTTAGCCTTGAATATTTTACAGCAAATCTGAAATATTTGAACACTTCAGTATCTCTTACTGAAATGACAGTTTAAAGCTTAAATACCATGCAATTTTCCATTTAAGAACAACTACAGATATTTAATAAAAACTTAAATCCAAACCCTGATAAAAATTCTAGTTGTCTTGCGCGTGCTGGTTGGCTCAATCACATCTGAAGGAGGCGCGCCTAGCCACATACCCCTGGACTTGGTGCGGGACCTGGGGGAGGGCAAGCAATGTGAACAATGAAATAGAAATAAAATGCCTCTTCCTCCTGTCTCTTCCTGCCTGCCTGCCTGCTCACGTTTATTCCTGCCTTCGCTTTTCCTTTAAAAGAAAAGTCGGCATAGCCTGGTGGTCTAGTACATCCTGGGTGCAGTCCCACATACGTCCCAAGGACCTGGGTTTCAGACCTCGCTCTTCCTCCTCTCTCTTCCTGCCTGCCTGCTTGCCTACATTCCTGCTTGTACCTTCCTTAAAAAAAAAAAAAAATTATATGAAAAATTCTAGTTGTCTTAAAGGATGTTTTTTTCAAAGAATTTTTAAAAATCCAGATCCAAAAACTTTCCATACATTGGACAATTTAAATCCTGTAACACTGCAGTCTTTCTTTTGGGGGGCGTCGGGGTCTGTGATTATTGCAAGAAAAATCATTGAAAACTAGTCAAACAAAAATGACGATATTGCTGTTTTTTTTGTTTTTTTAAGGAAAAATGCAAGCAGGAATAAAGGGGAATAGAAGCAGGCAGGCAGAGAGAGGAGGAAGAAGCACTTCACTGATTTTACTGAGTTGTTCATCTTGGTTGTTCCCACCAGTCCTGTTCCCACCGGAGTCCTTGGTATGATGTGCTGTGCGCCCAACCCCAGCTCCACCAGGGTGCACCTGCTGTCTTTTTAACATCTGGGGGGAAACACATTCTCCAATAACTATGCCTGATTTAAGGCAAGCTAGAACACAGGGCAGACACAGGATTTCTCTCCACTACAAGTAAATTGAAATCTTGGATATAGTATGATAAAAATGGTAACAATTTGCATTTTTTTCACCTTATTTTCCAAATGATAGTCTCCACTCCCTTTTTCTACTGCATAAACATTTGATATTTCCTTTTGGGTGTGTTCTGCAAAATGTGTGCAGTTTGTATACAATTATTTTTAGCATATGTGATATTGTGCCACAAATTTATTGTCTTTTTTCCCCGCATTCTGGAGTATGTTTTAAGATTCATCCATTTATTTTCCATCCCCACAACATCATCTCGCTCTCTCCCCAGTGCCACTGCCAGTATCAATGAACATTCTCATACGTCTCACACAGACCTGAGAATTTCTCTGGAATACATACCTCAATGAAATAATTTCATAGCACACGCACATACTGAAATTTGTTATTTGCACAACTGACCTCCGGAATGACACCAGCTCACACTGAGTCCTACATGACAGTTCTTTTGTGTAACCACTTCTTCACCTTCATTTGGATGACTAAACTAAAATTTTATTAATAGTGTTATGATTTTCTGATTTCTGTTTTTCTCAAATGTTCAATAGCTGTATCTGTGAAAGACTATTTATTGGGTGCATCCTTGTAACTGAGGCAGTCGAGACACTGGTGTGCAAACCACATACAGCCCAAGAACCTGGGTTCAAGACCTGGGATCGATGTCTGGGGACCTGGGGTGAAAAATCTCCTTCCTTTTCCCTTGCTTTTATTTTTTTCTTACATAAGATCACGAAATGGACAAATTGCTCACACTTATCCAGTGAATTTCTCTTTAAGCCAGATCTTTTTATATGTCCTGCCCACTTTCCTACCTTCTTCAAAATTTTCCAGGTTCACTTTCAACTTTCCCTACCCCAGCCTCGACATTGACTGCTTCTTAAAGGAAAGAGTCTTGGTAACTTTTAATACAGAGTGGTATCTAGAAATTAAGATGTCTGCTAGGTGTGCTCGTGGCTGCTGGGGATCATTGATTCTAGATCCATTAAGAGGTCAGACTCAGCAAATATATATGGGTGTACATGCTTATATACACCACATACACAAGTTTGCATGTTTGTAGATCCGCAAACACTTCTACACCTCTGTAAATACCCAGCTGTATATTTTTTAAACTCATGAGTTAGGGGCAATGTCATGATGAGGGTGGTGCATCCATTGCACTCTTGATGTGCTGACCCTACGATTTCTGCAAATTTGAGAAATTCAACTGCATAATTTATGGTAGTTAGGGACTGTGTTTATGTTATCCACTGGTCTTTAAGGGATGAAGAATAGAGAAGATAAATAAGTTTATACTGACACCTCCAATTTAAATTTACCTGCACGAGATTTATTCAACCCTACCTTATTGAAATCTTGGTAACTAGTGTTACACAGCAATGATAAATGTACTTGTTTGATCAGTATTAGCATACACAGAAGGCAGATTCAGAACTTATAACTCAGATGTCTGGGAAACAGGATTATCAATAATAGTTCATATTTTAAAGTTCTTAACTTGATAGAGCCCAAATACCATGATCAATGTTTGTTGCTTAGTAATCTTTCTCCCTCCCCAATGAATAATGCTACTAATTTAAAATACAATTTGTCTCCAATATTTTCCCTGTTTTATTAAGTGAAACATGAACATGATTTTAAAAGAACCATATAAAGGCGTCAAAGGAGAAACTGAGCACCATTTGAATCTTGGCAGATATGGGTCATGCAGCCTGGTGACTGAAGTTGCAGTATTTGAAGTCACTTGAGCCATCTGAGTTTAAGTCAGGTTCTGTCAACTACTAGCTTTGTGACCGACCTCAAGAAACATGCTTAATCTCTTGAAGTATGTACTTAAAAATATCAAAATAAGGAGAAAGAGCAAAAAATAATAATATTAGAGGGATGACTGATGACATGTTAGACATGCAGGGAAATGCCTCATCATAATTATCACATGACAAAATGATTGTTAATAACCAAAGGGTATTTGCAACCAATCAAAGTAGACAAGATGAAGGTTCAAGAAGATGCATATTATCAATCTGTGAGGTAGCTTTTGATATCAATTTCATGGGCCCAAGGGAGGTGAGTTCTTTATCTTGTGTCCTATTTGAGCATAAATCACCCACAAGTAGTCAGTCGGCACCATCCAGGCAATGCAATGTGACAGGATCCTGCAAAAATAACTGATCAACCAGCTTCCTTCTTGGAAATGGTGCTGCTCAGAGGGTCTTGGGAAAACAGCGTGGGTATCACTGGGAGTCTCCTTGCACAGTCTTGGTCAACCACACACATTGAAAAGTCAAAAGATATTCCTAAGTAAACAGGAATGGGACACACACTGGTCCAGATTTGGCTTAATCTAATGAATTCTCTGTTACAAATTATGAGGAAAGAAGACCTACTGGGGAGGTAGGGTGGGGACCAGACTTCTAATGACATATCTCAGCAGAGTTTAAGAGACCTGAGACTGCACTCTTTAGAAAACCTTACAGGGCTGTTCTTGACTGGTAGACGGGTGCTCCTTTGAGAGGATCCCCACAGTTCTGTTAATAGTCACTCACTGTGACTAAGTGATTTGTACAAAATGGTTTATGCCAAACACCTGTTTCCCTCTAGGGTCTAATTTTGGCCCACTCTAGGCGGAGTGCCTACGAGAGCAGCTCAGTGAAAGCCGGGGGCACCTCATCTCTAATGGGCGTCTCCGGTGGTATCTCATGCAATGTGAGCGATCACAATTCAGTGTTGAAGGGATTAAGTCTATGGTGTGATCTCACAGGACTTTTAGAAGGGACCTCTAACTTTACCAGAATTCTTTCCCTGACTTTGTGTTTCACTGTAACATGATTATTTCCTAAATATGACCATGTCAAAGTAATAAAAGCCCTATTTAAGAGAGGTCAGGTTAGAAGAAAATGAGCAAAGTGGAGGATCCAACATGACTTACATGTCCCATAACAGGTGACATTACCTCCCCGCTGCAGGGGAGGGAGGGAGGCCCTCCAGAGTTTGTATAGGTGGCTGGTCTTTGAGAAAGAACTCATGAACTCAGGAGTCTCACCTTGCGACACGCACTTTCCAATGTGCCTTTTCCTGTTACTACCAAATAAATCCACGTCGTTGGTGAAAAACCTTTTTCTTGAGGGCAACAACTCTATATAGTGCCTGCGAGGACTCCTAGTGACGACAAAACATGACGACAAAACATCTCCAATATATCACAGATGGAGAAGGCAGGGACCTAAGTTAAGTACCCAACATCTTGGGAAGGTGTGGTACAGGTCAGTTGTGAAAACTCACATCCCTGATTAGATATAATGTACTGAATAAAAACCGTTTAAACAGCTCCACTGAAAACATCACCATTGCATTCAATGAGTATGGAATGGCACCCAAACCTGTTCTTTGTCCTTACTGGTTCCACATCCAGACCCACTGCTATTGTGCTGTTCTCTCATGCACACCTTTTCATCAGAAAACCATTAAAAAAACAATTCACAGTGCATGGAGTCCCATCGTGTCACTAGCTCCCAGATTTGTTATATTTTTTGCCCAGTCCCAGACCATGGGTCCATGGCTCTCACAGCCTGCACCTTAGCCACCAGAACTATCAAGTGGGTCAGGGTGGGGATGGATTCATATATTCTTGGGGTTGTTTTTTCTAAGGTGAAGAAAGTTATGAAGGAAAGTAGGCAAGCTGGTGGGAAGAGTGAGCAGCTTCCTTTCTTATCTATATTTAGTTGTTCATCCTGGTTGTTATGCCCAGTAAGCCCCAGGATGCAAACCTGGGTCCCTGGGATATATGTGAACTATTCTCAGGCAGAGGTGGATGATCTAACTGCTACTCCGCCAGGGCACACCTGGACTTATATTTAAAGTAGAACATGCATAAAGTACAAAGATACAAGTGATGACATGTATTAATTTAGCTGTGTTCAAACTAGAGAATTTTTTGTAAAACTGACTTTCAGAGCCCATTACTAATTTTGATTTTATATGCCATGACTAGAAAAATCAGATTGTGAAGATGTACTTTCTCAAATTCTACTGTACTAATTTCCTGCTTTCATAATATTCAATGGTCAATGAAAAATTAAAACATTACCATGAAACTATAAAATGGAAAATACATGATCTTTGCCCAGGAAAATCACTATGGATAAGAAGCCCTATAAACATTAACTTATTTACACACACACGCGAAACCTGAGATTATGCTGGAAGGCTACAGTCAATGACCTCTCAAATTCCACGTCTCCTATCATTACAGATATCTGACATTTTAAAGGTTTTGGATTAATATAGGAATGTTTCAAAATTTAAATTCCTATAGCTGAACACATATTTCCATTGAACAAATTGAGTAACATCGTTGACTTAGTGCTCATCTCATTAATTCCAATTAATTTCCAGATCAAAGAAATGCACCTCTCTATAGATGGGTGTGTGTGCATGTATCTGTCTTTTACTACTAATAATAAGGAAAAGCATAGAAATGTCAGTCTTGCCCAAACATACATTTGATAAAATTATAAAATTCTGGCATGTCATGGTGGCTCAGGCATTAAGACTCCAGCTCTGGCACAGTCGACAAAGAATCCAAGAACCAGGGTTCATGACCTGGGATCAGGGGAACAACCAAAAATGAACAAATAAATAATGCTGCTTCTTCCTCTCTTCCTGCCTACTTGCCTTCATTTCTGCTTCCTTTTATTAAAAAAAATAAAAAAAATACACATACATGTAATTTCAACTAGTGTTTCTGGTATTTGTTTCATAGGTCTGAGGGAAGATTATGGCATAGCCTCTACCTGAGAATCTTTGATAAAAGAAATCTACCTAGACACAATCTAATAGACATTGGTTTTCTGCATTTCAACAAAAGTATACTTCCTGAATTAACTTTATTTTGCAGGTTTCCTCCTCTGGACATAATGTTCAGATAGCGTACATTTTTCCACCTACAAGTGTTAGTCAGCAGTTCGTGCACTGTACATTCAGCAGCAAATGAAGTCCTTTCCCACATGGAGCTTACATTCTAGTGGACACAATTCTGGAATGGCTAATTATCTTTTGTTAAAGCCCAAACCAAACGTTTTTGCTTTCTAAACACCATCTCCTAAAAGTGGTATCTAACATGTCAACATTCTGACTGAAGCCCTTACAGTAGCACTCACAAAGGCTCTCTGTGATCTGGAGGAAAACTGGGACACATTCAGTTACTACTTAAAAAACAACTAAACTTCAAAATAAGCATTTCTGTTCCTGTAAGAACTGATGAGAAGTAACATGTGAATTTTAAAAATATATCATTTTGTAGAACTTTCCTTTGACATTTCTCTGAAGTTCTTACCACGCTTAGCACTTTCATAAAATGTATCACCAGCATGTATTTTGTGATGACTTACTAGATTTGATCTCCAACTGAAGCTCTTACCACATCTCTCACATTTGTACGGTTTCTCCCCTGTGTGAACTCGCCTGTGATTCAGAAGTTGTGAAGACCGACTGAAGACTTTACCACATATATCACATTTGTATGGTTTCTCTCCAGTGTGGACACGCTGATGAAGTTGAAGACTTGAGGCCTGACTGAATTGCTTACCACACTCCCCACACTTATATGGTTTCTCTCCGGTGTGGACCCTCTGATGAATGTCAAGATTCAAGCTCCATTTGAATTCCTTCCCGCACTCCTCACATTTGTATGGCTTTTCTCCAGTGTGGACTTTTTGATGGACTTGGAGGTGTGAACTGCGACTGAAGCTCTTCCCACACTCTTCACACTTGAATGGTTTTTCTCCACTGTGCACTCTTTGATGGGTCAGAAGATGTGAGGCCTGACTAAAGACCTTCCCACACTCCTCACAATTATATGGTTTCTCTCCTGTGTGGATTCTACAGTGGATTTTCAGATCTGCTCTACGACTGAATCCTTTCCCACACTCATCACATTTATATGGTTTCTCACCTGTGTGAATCAGCTGGTGAATCTGAAGTCGGGAACTCTGATTGAATCCCTGGCCACATTCCGCACACTTATAGGGTTTCCCTACACTGTGGGCTTTTAAATGAATTTTAAGATATGAACTCTGACGGAAGCCCTTCCCACATACCTCACATTTGTAGGGTTTCTCTCCTGTGTGGACCACCAGATGAACCTGATAATGGATTTTCATTCTGAAGCTCTTCCCACACTCATCGCATTTGTATGGTTTCTCTCCTGTGTGGACTCCTTGATGGGCCTGAAAACTTGAACTGTAAATGAAGCCCTTACCACACACTTGACACACATATGGTTTCTCTCCAGTATGGATTCTCCGATGGGCCTGAAATTGCGAAGGTTGAATGAAGCACTTACCACATTCCTCACATTTGTAAGGCTTCTCTCCTGTGTGGACCCTCTGATGGATATGAAGATTTGAGCTACAAGTGAAACACTTGCCACAGTCTTCACATTTGTACGGTTTCTCTCCCGTGTGGACCATGCAATGACTATTTAGTGCTGATCTACGGCGGAAATTCTTACCACATATATCACATTTGAACGGTTTCTCCCCAGTATGGATTCTCTGATGCTCCTGAAGATGTGAAGCATGGATAAAAGCTCTTCCACATTCCTCACAATTATAAGGTTTCTCTCCAGAGTGGACTTTATAATGTACAGTAAGTGTTGATCTACGACTGAAGCCTTTCCCACACTGTTCACATTTGAATGGCTTCTCTAGAGTGTGGACTTTCTGATGAGTTTGGAGATGTGAGCTCTGACTGAATTCCTTACCACACTCATCACACTTATAGCGTTTCTTTCCCAGGTGAACTCTCTGATGAATACGAAGCGCTGAGCTGTAACAGAAGCTTTTTCCACACTCACTACACGTATGAGACTTCTCTCCTGAGTGCATTTGTTGAGGGAGAATAAAGTTGGAGACGTCACTGAAAATTTTTTTACATTCATTACACTGATAAAGTTTATGGTCTATGTCTGTTACAGATAGTCCCGTCTCAACCTGGCAGGGGAAATCATCGTGTTTGGGGAGCTGAGAACTTTTTATCATGGAGTCTTGACACCTGGTTAAGTCACTTGCAATCTGTTGCCATATCTGCCAGCAGGAAATATCTTCACATGGTCCTAGTTCTGAAACAATCTCCTTCTTGCTTTGGATCTTGTCTCCTGTAAAGACAGAAAATTCAGAGATATAGACAAGCAAAGGCTTTGTTCAGTATTTTCAAGAATTCATATTAGGAGATAGCAAGAGATATTAATAAACCCAGTTTGTCTTTTCCATAGTATATCATGTTTTCGATATGCATGCCTACAGAAATGAAGAGGTGGTTCATGGAAAATAACAAAATCCGTTTGTGCCTACCAAGTCTCCTGTGTGTGCTATAAATTAGAAGTCAAAGACTTTATTTGAAAAATTGATAATTTAAACTCTTAACTTATTAATACATCAATGTCAGTATAGACAGAATCTTAGTAAACTAGTAAGTTATTATGTAGCTATAAAAGATACACAGAGAGTAAAATATAAATCAACTTGAACTTTAGGGGAATATGACATAAGCCACTACTTTGCATTTGGGCTTCATGGTATATATCCTGAATCAAATACCACGAAGTACTCATATTTATGTACTCAAAGGATTCTTGGGAATTCTGTACATGTACATCTAATGTTGGGTTTTGTGTATGGATAAACATTAAGTGAGTAGGCAACTATTACGAGTTTTTGACCACTTTTAATGTAAGTTGAGAAATGTGTTTTACTACAACATTGGCCCTTGTTGATATTCCCAAGTTTCTATATTTATACAAACACACCGAAACATTTGGAGATTATTTTTTTTAGTAAACTATTCTCTTAATCCGTAATTCTGTTAATAGGAAAACAGAAAACTGGATTGAAAAATGAGCCAAATACCTTCCCATATACCTTCCCAAAGAAGATCTACAAATGGCTAATATGGCTATGAAAAGACAGACAGCCTATATCATCAAGGAAAAATAAATACAAGTAATAATAAAGTATTTATTAGACACCTACTGAAATGTCCGAAATCCAGAAGACTAACATCAAATGCTGGTGGGGATGTGGGACAGTAAGAACACTCACTGCTGCTGGAGACGCACAAGAGGATAGTCTGGCAGTTTCTTAATGAAATAAGTGAAGCCGAAAAGGCTATATACTATGATTTCAGCAACTATATGACATTCCAGAGAAGGCAAAAGGTTATAGTTGGTTAAAAGATTAGTGGTTGCCAGGCATTAAGGGAAAAATAGAGGAAATTATATGGAATATGGAACATTTTTAGGATGGTGAAAATACTGTTATACTATAACGGTGGATACAACAAAGAAATTCACTTCCCTACCTACATGATCTGTCAATTAAAAGTTGCCTGTTTTGGCCCAGTAAATATATGATTAACAGCCTCCATATAACTGCCTTGGGCCATTTTATGTAAAATTACTTCGATGTCAATGTGACCGGAATGGCTACAGGTTTGAGACTTACAGGTTTGAGAGCAAACATCTAATCGCATCTTGACTAAAACACAGCACAAAGCAAGCAGAGTGGAACTTCAGCTCCTACTAGCAATTCCTTCTTGAGAGTAAGAGAGAAAGAGGTCAATAGTTCTAACATGACAGCAATTTAAAAAGTGAAAAGACAGAACTAATCTTTTATAATTGAGACAGTCTGAGAGAAGGAAAGATGAAGTCACAGTGTAAACTCTGAAAGTCAATCCAAGAATAGGAGCTAGAGTGACCAAACCCAGGTATGGCTCCTCGCGTCTTTTAGGTCACTGGTCAATGTCAGTCCATCAAAGAAACCTCTTTACTACTCAATGTAAAATATAATAGCTATCCTCACCCAATTCACATGTGTAGCTTCCAAACTCCTTGATCCTGTCTATGTTCTACTACATGTGACAGGCCAAGTGATTTGCAGTTTAATGTATCTCTTTCCTACCACAATCTGCAGCATCAACGACGGAAGCATTTTATACGTTCCTATTTTACAACCACTGTCTAGAATAATACCTGAAGTATGGTCAGAATACTTTTAAAAAATGCAGTTGAATGAGTAAATGAATTCCAGTTTGACATTTTTATGTGAGTTTAAGCCAATTCCTAGGAGGAAAAAAACTTTGCCAAATAAATTGCTCTAATAGGAGCAGGAAAGGAACAGAGTCCTGCCATTTTGTTGAGAAGCCAAAAGCTATTGTCAGATAGGGGCCTACCAAGGATGGCACTCAGGAGAAAAATATCAAAGGTGGCAGGAATCACTTGGGGTGAAAAGAAACTAACAAGGCATAGCACTGGTTCCTTCTGAAGTTTTTGGACTACCTCTCTGAAAATAGTTTCGAGCAACTTTGGGTTTAGATAAAATGGCCTATCACAAAGTTTTCCAAAATGAAAAATCTACCCCTTTGATGAGTACTGAAATAAATTCAAAAGACTGTAATAAGCCTGCAGGAAAGAGAACGAGGATCTAAACAGAGTCATTACATGAAATACCTACAAAGCCAGACATATAAATTACGACACAATATTTTAGTTTCAATGAATGACGAACTTCATACTAAGATTAATTATGCTCAAGAACACTTGAAATTTTGGTTCTAAAAGTCACCCAGGTCTTAAACAAGTTTTTCAAAAGGAAAACTATATTTTAAAGAATAATCTTGGAAAAAATATAACTAGGTGAGTATGTTCTTCTTGCTAGGTACTGTAGTGTATGGTTTTATTTAGAAACTGACCCTTGAAAATAGTAGTTTTGTGAGGTGGGCAGGGAGTGTCCATAAGGATGTGACAATTAAGAGCAAAAGTTTTTGGATTCTTCCCAGATTACAATGGTCACTAATTGAACATCACCATATCTTTGTAAAAATCAAGGTAATGTTACATGAAGTCTATAGTCTTTAACATTTTTTAACAGTAAATTTGTAAAATGAATAAGACAAACAGATTTTTTAACCAGGGATACAAAACATATTCAGGTGTGGGTCTTATGACTTCCATCTTTAATCTTCCTGCTTGAGCACAGGGAAGGGGAAACTGGGGGCAGTGATGTGGACAGGTGCTTTAAAAGCAGTGAAGAAATTGCAGATGGCAAATCTTCAAGAGCAGGTGGCTTGTAACCTGGTTATTGATAACACCGCAGGGCACACACCTTTTCGGAGGAGCTGATTTTAGATAATCAGAATCCTCATTCCAAATATTCCGCCCAAAAGAATGCTCCCCTTCTAGGTTTCCCTACAGAAGTTTCCTCAAAAGTCACAGGGAAAGCATGTACTTACTGTGGTCACAATCACAGTGTTTGTTTTTAAAAAGGAAAGATGCAGGCAGGCATCAAGGCCAGTAGGCAGCAGGCAGCGAGAGAGAGGAGAAAGAAGCATTTATTCAGTTGTTCATCTTGGTTGTTCTCCCCGGCCTCAGGTCGCAAACCTGGGTCCTTGAAATATATGTGGACCACACCAGCCAGAGGCTGTGGACTCAACTGCTAAGCCACCAGGGCACACCGACAACGTGCATAAGTTCTCCTGAGATATGTGTCACATGAACACACACAAACATGTACTCATGTCAAGGGCACCCAGAAAAGTAACTGGTTAAGTAGACATTCATCAGAAAGCCATGTTCTGCAATATCCGTCAGTCACCGATAAGCACACGATCTGTAGCCATCTCTCTGACCCAAGAGACACTCGCAGCCATTAAATAAATATTTACAGGCACCAACCAGACTTTTCTGGGTACTGAGGATAAAGTACATAAACAAAACACAAAATTTCTCCCTCCTGGAGACAACACTCCAGTGAGGAGAGAGAGGGGATACACAAAGCGAACAAAATGTACGGTTAACATATTTAAGAAAAATATGTGACACATGATATAAAGCAAAACAAGGACAGTAACGTGAGGATAGTACTCTACGAAGTGTGGTTAAAGATGGCATTTCTTGTGACATCAAAACTGAACAGAAACCTGAATGAAGTAAGGCAGAGAGCATGAGGATTAAAGGTGAAATGCATTGCAAAGAGAGCAAGTAAGGACTCTGAGGCAGGAGAATCTGAGTTGGCAGAATCATTTCCCTCCAAATATTCCACATCCTAAATTCTGGAGCCTAAGAATATACTAGATTACAAGACAAAGAGGAATTAAAGACAGAGATGAAATTAAGCCTGGCCTTTAATGGAATGGTAGCCTTGTTACTGGATGGGCTCAATGTAATCAGAGTCCTTCACAGTGGAAGAGAGATGCAGAGAGAGAAATGCGATGACAGAAGAATGGACAGGAAGAAGCAAGGATACTGGCTGTGAAGATGGCAGAGGGCCACAAACTACAGAATTCAGGTAACCTCGAGCAGCTGAAAAAGCACAGCTACAGACTCTCCCCTACAGCTTCCAAAAAGAAATACAAATTTACCAAAACCTTGATTTTAACCCATTAAGAACCAAATTACAAGACAATCCAAGTGTATTGTTTTATGTTTAAGCCATTAATCTTGTGGCCGTCTGTTTGGGTGCTGATAGGCACAGTGCCCGAGAAACAGCTGGAGGACTGTGTGGGTGAAAGAGACAGAGCAATAGGCAGAGAGTGGGAAGTGATTGGAGAAGTGGTAGGGGGCAAAGAGCAGACCAAGGAAGACACCGGAAGCCGCTTAAGAGATCTGAAGAACTAAGAAGCCACAAGTGTTCTGAGCGGGGACAGCAATCCACTGGCGCCTCACAGGCTCACAGGCAGCAGTGAGAGAAACAGGCCACGGGGGCAAGAGCAGAAGTGGACTATCACAATGAAGAGGTTGAAATCATTCAGGAAAGGGGGCACTTTGGACCAGAGGATGGTACAGGAGTAGAGAGAGGTAAAACACACAAAAGAACCTCTACAAAGACTCCAGTCAGCTTGGCTCTTACCTGATTTCCCTTCTCCTTGAGTTGCTGTCTTCATCATCCAAAGCCCTTTTTTCTTTTCCAAGTGGAATATATCATGTTTGAAAGGGTGATGCCCTAGAGCATGCAAAGTAAAAATTTTAAGTGAACACAAAGAAGGCATATAATATACTGGAAATTCTGATTACTACTCTTACTGAATAACCAATCAAAAGCAGTGTTTTCCAAACACTTACAAAAAGACGACCTCTTCAAAAAATACGAACATTTTAAGACCTAGGCACATATGTATATGTACTGTAGAAATCTATTTCTCTTCAATGTCTATGTTTATTACACTGTTTCCCATTGGTTTCTTACTGCAATGGGTTCCATTCTTTCCAACAAACTTTAATGTAATATATTTCACTTCACTGAAATTTGCTGCTACAAACGTAGGCAACCATTCCAAGATACCCAAAGCTCTGAACATCTGAAGACACAAAACCAATCCATGAGGCAGACACTGAGTTACAGAAGGTGCCTGTCCTCACCCACTGAGAGCAGGTTCCTGAAGGTCTCCAGCATCACATCTCGGTGCAGCGTCCTCTGGGCGGAGTCTAGCAGCCCCAGCTCCTCCTCCGTGAAGGCCACAGCCACGTCCTTGAAGGTGACTGCCTCCTACGACAAACACATGAAACCTCAATCTTACAACTTACGTCCACCAGAAGATGGGCAGCACTGAGTAGATGGAGACATAGGTGGGAAGTTGCTCTAGGTCCTGAATAATTTGTATATGTCCAGCTCTTCTACTTCTACTTCTGTCAATGTTACACACTGATCTGCTGCACCTCACCAAAAAGAGTTGTCGGGAAAATAAAAGATCTGTATATTTATTTACCTGGTGCTCTCAATGAGTACTGTTCTAAGTAAATGTCTTAGAATTCTATTGCATGCTGAAACTTTTTTAAAAGGCTCACCGTTTTGTTTTTTTTAAATAAGGAAAGGAGTAAGTCATCCTGGCTGTTGTCCCAGGCCACAGACTGCAAACCTGGGTCCTTGGGATGTATGTGGACTATGCCAATTGAAGGCAGCGAACTCATCCACTAGTCTACCAGGGCACACCAAAAGGTTTACCTTTTAATTAGTATTGCCAAATGTTGAGAAATTAAGTTCCAAGAGTGTTAGCACCTGCTTTCCAGTGAGAAGGGAAGAGGTGTGAGAATAGTGTGGAAAGAAACGTAAAGGGCACGCCAGGTCTCTGAACGAAAATCCCTCTATCTCCTCTCCTGTCCCTCCTGTCTTTCATTTAAGTATCACATTCAAACTCTGGATCCTTGGTCTTCTCTGTGAAACTGAGCACGTTAATCATTGTTTACAAGCTTTCTGAATACTTCCCCTTATATTTTCAATGAAGGTAAAACCAAGCACATTCTCAAAATGCTCTGAGGTGTCAATACAGGGAGAAGTCCTTCAGTGCCAATGGACTCATTAAGATCATGTATTCTTTGATTTTAAAAAATTCAAGAAGGAATAAAATATATAGCACAACAGGGTAAGACTCAGGCGTGAGGGAGACACAATCTAGCACTTATTGTGAGAAAATGTCCAACAAGCGTGAGGGAGACACAATCTAGCACTTGTTGTGAGAAAATGTCCAGCAATTTTTCTATGTTTTATCCTGAAGCACCATGCCATGTTTGAATGTTTTACCCCCAAAAGTACAAGATATCACATATAAAATACAGCTCTTGAATTCTGAGTATCTAGTATGACATGGACAAAAAAATTGGCAATATTTTTCAGAAATGATTTTGAGATAAAAGTTTAAATGAGGAAAACTGTCACTGCACTGTTCCTAATACAGAAAAAATACTTATGCATAGAAAATAGTTGAAAAAATTGGAACAATTTTTTTTTTTTAAAGAAAAGGTACAAGTAGGAATGAAGGCAAATAGGCAGGCACGAAGAGATAGGAGGAAGAAACAACTTTTATTTCATTTAGTTGTTCATCCCAGGGGAACAAAAATTTGATGGGAATATGGTACAGCAATTAAAAATGAATGCCACACACTATTAAATGCAGAACTAACAAGTTATCTGTGTGATTAGTATAAATACATAGCAAGGAATACACATGAAGAAGAGATTTTGAAAAGATAAGTGCAGCTGATTTGTTAATAGGGAAATAGCAAGTGGAAGATTTTTTTATTTCTGTTGTTTTCTACTTTTATCTGTGAAAAAATGATGGAATAAAAGAAAAACCAAAACCAATCAAACTGAAATGGATAAAACAAGCACTTGCTACACTCACTGGTCCTCAAATACTTTTACTCTCTGAAAGAAAACCTTGTGTCCAGACACTGAGAATTAAAATGGCATATTTAACAGTAAGAAAGGCAAACTCTACTCACCATGAACATGCTCATTTTTTCCTCCTGGAGAGGCTCAGAATTCTAGGAAGACAGACTGGGAGAGGAGAAAAAAATCAATGGACACTGTTCAAGCCATTAACCTACATGGCCTTCACTGTGAATATGCGGGGGGCTCGAACAGCTCATGGCTTGGTGAGCAGGGCAGATTATTCCCTGAACTCCTACTGAGAGAGGTGAGAGGGGATTGGGTACCCATGCCAGGCCCTGCCTGCTCGCCTTCATTCCTGCCTGCACCTTTCCTTAAAAAAAGCAAAAAACATTTGACAATCCATACCTAATTTAAACAAGAGACAAAAAATTGAGTTATAGCTACATTATAGAAATACATATTGTAAGTAAAGGAACAAGAGAAAGCTCTTCCTACAGAACACAAACTAATAAACATAATTAAGGAGTGTTAGAAAATCATCAATGGATGCTAAATATTGGTGCAAGTTTGAGAAGTAATAAGAGATACACAGTCCAAAGTATTCACTGCAAAAGAAAAACAGTAACCCTGGAGATATCTTAACCAAGAAAACAAAGTTGAGATCATCTATCGAGACAAAGCAATACATAGAAAGTTTGCTTCATACAATGTTTTCTGAGGGACAAAGCAATACATAGAAAGTTTGCTTCATACAATGTTTTCTGAGGGATTCCTACCACTCCGGCTGATAACTGAGCCTGAAATTCATTATGAACAAATATCAGATATACCAAAAGAGAGGCAGTACATAAAATAACTTGCCAATTCCATTAAAAAATATCCAGAGCAAAAAAAAAAAAAAAAAAAGGAAGAAAATCTGAGGTATCAATCAGAATAAGTTTAATGATGAAAAAAACAAACAAACAAACCCCAACCTAAATGCAATATATTAAGTGACCTAGACACTGAACAAAAAACGGAAAAGTTGCTCTCGAACTTTAATTTCAATATAAGGTTGCCATCAATGTAATAATGTTTCATTTCGAACTCTAGCTTGCTCTCAAATGCTTCACTAAAAAACCAAAGACAAAAAAAACACTCCCCACAGAATAATCTAAGCCTGTTGTCAAGGTCCCCACAATCAAGTCCCAACCTACTTTTTTTTGTTTGTTTTTTTTTTTTGTTTAGGGAGTGAAGAGGTGACCCAGAAAAAGCTGTGAATAACCAGGGGTTTATTAGAACTTGGAAGCTGGCTGTCACTAAAGAAACTGGGGGTTAGGAGCGGTGTATAGGCTATTTTTACAAGAGGAAGTGGGCAGTTGCAGATAGGGTACGGGATGGGCTTTCAGGTTCAGGCCATGGTATTGCTGCAGTTTACTCAGTCTGGAGACAAAAGAGTCTGTTAGGAAATTCATTAAGATGCTAATATAAGACATTAGTCAAAACAATGAGGACGGTTATCAGAAGACTTAGAAAAATCCCTAGGACCTGCCAGCGGTCAGGAAAGACTAAGACAAAGGCCAAAGAAGAATTCGGGCCAATTGCTACACACCGGAGCCCCCAACAAAAAATGGCATCACCCATGCCTTTTTGGGAGTCCCTGTCCTATCACTATGCTCAAGGAGAATACAGCGGAGTAATGAACTGCGGCGCTGGATTCGACTGCCTAAGATTCCAAACACAGCTGTCTCCGGCCAGTTGTTTGCTGTGGCAAATAACCTACACTCTAGGCTTCGATCTCCTCTTTCACACTAGAAAAAGCAGTATTTTTCCAGAGACATGGTGTAACAATGTATTTATTAGCACAAAGCCCATATAACTGAAGCTCGCAATTAATCATGAGCCACGTCCACCTGCCACGCGTTCACTAGCTGATGTATTTTAGTGGAGGATGCCAAGTACCGGGGCGAGGGCGAGGTTTGTGGCCTCCGACCGACTGGTGCGGGGCTTTTTGAGGAGTCAGGGCTGAGAATGAAAGGGGTGCTAAGATACTAGGAGGGTTTCCAGCTCCGAGAAATCAGAGACGTTCCCCGCTACCAGCTAGAAACAAGCCTCTCCTCCCACGAAAACGTCTGGAGTGTGGGCCAGTCCAGCTTCCCGGGCTGACAACAGCGCGTGGAGAAAGGGGTGTTCTCGGGCATAAGTGCTATTCATGACAACAATCAACCCGTCGGGCAGTTTTCAGCCCTTTCCTTCTACTGGCTCCTTTTTCTGAAAGCACACTCTTAATGAGGCATTACTGTGATTTCCCTTTACAGAATAAAACGAAGGCACAGCGGGGTCCAGTAACTCACCCACTGTGATCCCGTAGGACGCCGCGGCGCTAGCTCGTAGGCGGCAGCGTCGGGTAAGGGGGACAGAGTCCAGGACCCTCAAACGCCAGGAAGCACCGCCTGAGCCCGGACGTCCCAAATGACTACCTAGCTTCGCCCCGAGAAACGCAAAAGGCCACCCCTCCCCTCAAACCTCAGTTGTTAGCAGCAGCGCTTCCCAAACGAACGGCCATAGGCTGTTGGTAGCCCCGAGCGCTTCGGAAAGTTAGACCCGGTCCCGACTGACTGGGAAAGATGGCTGCTACGCGGTACTCCTGGAGCGGAAGTGCCTGCGCTGTCCCGAGCTCCTGGACTACATTTCCCAGAATCCCTCCAAAGGGCTCTCCTTGCGCGCACTATACGGAACTCATGGACTACATTTCCCAGAATTCTCGGGGGGAAACTTCGCTGACTTCTCTGGAGGTACAGCAGCTGAGGCTTTGGTCTATGCCTCCCGGAATCCTGGAGCCCTCCTGCTGTACACTTCCCTGACCTGGGGGTGGAAAAGCGACAGAACGGTGCTCTCTGATGTGGAAGAACCCAATCACCTTGAGCTCCTGGTTTTCACTTCCAGGTACCCCTGGATGGGCTCGCTTTTCTAGCGTGTTAGCCTTAGCAGAGGGTAGATTCTGTACATTGAAAGGCAGAGAAGCTGAGTAACTCTTTAGACGTTTTCGAGAGGCTAAGTGACATGTGTCTGTTTATGACCACGAAGCCCCCAGGTAAATCCCAAACCTATATATACTATGTTTTAGATACATACATACATACATACATACATACATACATACATACGTAGATAAATGATAGTACAGATAGATATTTATGGTAAGTTTAATTTATAAAGTAGGCATGTTAAGAGATTAATAACAGCTCATAATAAAATAGGACACTAATAATATATTATAACAAGGTTATGTATTGGTTGTTATTACATGTTCTTTTTTTAACCAATACAATTTTATTTCTATTTTAAAGATTAAGTAAAACAAGACTTGTAATATGTGAGAAAGACCCCACATAGGCAATTGACAGAGCCAAGATTTGAATATCGACCAGTTTTTCAGGCACTGTTTATTATGCCAAACGTCTTCAGCAAGCATGGGTAAAGGCACTTTAAATTGGCTCCAAAATGGTGTTATTTCCAGCATCAACACCTGCAGTATGCATACCACCTTCCTCCTGCCTTCCGTGCCTATACTGTGCTTGGTAGCTTATTGTATCATCCACTGGTACATGAATGGATAATGCGCCCCCTCCCCCTATCCTCTATAGAGTTCACTCTAGTGGGCAAGACACCGGGGCACATCTGATGGTATAAAGTACCATGGGAGTAGAGGAGGGCACGCGACTTTCTTCCTACTCCTCCAGCCCAGCCTTCACTTTGCTGCAAGAGGAATCTTCCCAAGGTACAACTCTGAGAAGCGCCCTTCCTCTTCTAGTCAAAAGTTCCCATCAGCCGTGGAGTGTGCCCATGATTTCAAAGTCATCTATGCCCTGACTCAAGCTTTGTCTCCCACTACTTCTCCTAAGCTTGCGATACTACAGCCAAACCATTCTGCTTACTAGCCTGAATCTGCCTTTAATTTTTGTCTTGGTGCTTGGTTTCATTGTTCCCTTCATCTAAATACCCTTCCACTGCCTCACTGTCAGCTTACTACCCAGTCTTTAAAAAAAAAAACAAAAACAATCAGAACTGGACACTGTCCTCCAGATGCTTCATTTACTCTGTGTACATGAAACATGACAGAGGATCAGTAGTTATTGGTAGCTGGCAATGTAACTGAGGCTCCAAATGGCATTCCTCCCTTCCATCAAGTCAATTGTTTCAGCATGATGAGGAAAATGGAAAGGCCAATGGATACCAAGAACATGGGTCACATTTCATTTGCAGTGTAGTTGTTTCTTTGGTCATGGATTACCATGAAAGTAGAAAAGACATTTTTGTCCACCTATGATTGCCTGCAGGGAAAGCAAATCCATATCCAGAGTGTCAGTTCCAATAGAGATCATCACTGCCCCTTCCATAATGAAAGCAGTCCAATGTGAACAACCAGCCTCCAGTTAGCTGGATGACCATCCTAGGGAAGGCTGCTACTTAGGGGACTCAGTGTTGGTCTCTGTCCCCAGAAGACTGGGCACTCGGCAGTGCCTATAATCAGGCCAGTCTCGGTGAGTTCATGTTGATGGCCCGTCTCCTCCCTCTTTCACACCAATGCACAATGACTTGAAACTTTTAAGTCATTATGTTTGAGGCTGGAATTTGAAGTTATGAACTCATCTTTTTCTTTCTCAATTTCTCCGGCAGTTTGATACAATTGGAAAATCCCATTATACTCCTTAGTATGATCAGGAAACGTACTAAGGTAATATTCATGGCAATCCAGAACCTTGCTTTCGATAGTTGTTTCACTAAGTGTGCTATTTTGTATATTTTGTATATTTTGTATATTCCTACCACATCATACTATAGACCAATGTCCTATTTTCAAGGGGAAGTCATTAGTGACCCTAAGTCTAGTAAATGGAGAATCAATTCTAGAAAAGCGTCAATTAAAAAAAAATCACCTTTAACATTCTGTTCCTTTAGAATTACTATCAGAACAAAAATCTTTTTTGGCAAGGGTTTCAATCAAAGAAACAGAATCATTATTGTATTAATATTCTATAACACTTGTATTTTCTTAGTGTCCCTATCAGCATTTCTTTCATCTTTTTTTTTTTTTTTTTTGAGAAGGAAGCACTTTTGTTTTGGTTGTTCATCACCTTCTGCCCCTTAGCTGAGCCACAGGGGTCCACCTCTGTTATATCGATAATATGAGATTTATTGCAAGATACCAACTTACCGGATTCTGGAGCTGACTTAGCAAGTTGAAGTCCCTTGGGCAGGCCATCAGAAAGGGCAAAATGGACTTTTCAGTGATGAAGTGAAGATCCTGTCAACTGGTGGAATGGTGTATTCTTTCTAGGGTGCTTCAGTTCTGTTCTTAAGGGCTTTCAACTGATCTGGCCAATCCAGATTAACTGGGATAATACCCATTACTGAAAGCCGATCGGTTCGTGCTAAGCAGCTGGTGCCCATATAACCAGCCTCCAATAAGAACCTCAGCTCTGGTCTCTGATGAGGTCCTGTTGTAGACATTCCACATGTGGTCACCACTGAATGCCAGAGGAGACCTAGGTAAAACTGCTGGGGAGAGGACCTTGAAAGCTTGCACATGATTTCCTCCAAGCATCCATGGACTTTTTCCCCCTTACTGAATTTTGCCTTGTATACTTTAACTAAGATAGTCCTAAATCCAATTATATTCTGATACCTCCAAGAAAATCACAGAACCTGAAGGTGATCTTTGGGACCCCTAAACATCTAGGCAAATTCAGACAGCATGGATTTTAATAAGCACCTCATATCCCGTTAAGATATAGGAAATTGTGAAAGTGAACCAATCTCTATTAGGTATACTTTTTAAGCCCTTTAATCTAGTATTTAAAATATCACCACATTCTCTAAAACTTATGGAATGGCACACAAAGCTGTTCTTTCTCCTTAGGGATACCACTGCTATCACGCTATGTTCCCCATCTATATGGTCCTTTTCTTAAATATTTCATTATGTACTATATGTATTTTTAAAATATTTCATTAATGGTAATTTGATATAAAATATACAATTTTATTTAAGTATTTTAAACTTGTCTTGAAATGTTATCACGTGTCAATAATGGGACACAGAGGTGCCTATTGACCCTTCGAAGTTTAAAAGGCAAAAATCTTTCATTATTAGGTAATATCACTGGACATCCAGTCCAGGAAACCAAAATGCCTACCTTCTGTCACAAGCACTAATAAACATGTTGTAGCCCCAAGGAAATTGCCCAACTCCATCTTAGATGTTCTAATAGACATTACTTTAAGCCCTGTGGTATTGATTTGATCTGTTTTTTGTCCTAGTGAGGGAACTCTTGATGGACCCATAGCTGCTTCCAAATGGGAGCTAGTCACCAGATATCAAGACATGGACATAGTCCTGGGCATTTTAGGACTCACACCTCCCAACCTCTGGGGAAGGGAAAAGAGCTAGAGATTGAGTTTAGTCAGTAATGGCTCATGATTTTATTAATCACGCTTACATCCTAAGACCTCCATGAACAATGCCTACATTACAGGGTGTGTAGAGGGTCCAAGTTGGTGAACACAACTAAGTGGTGGGAGGGTACCGTGCCGGGAGAGGGAGTGGAAATTCTGAGCACGTCACTCATACTTTCCTTTGTGCATCTCTCCTATTTGGTTGTTCCTGAGTTGTGGTCTTAGTAATACCCTGTCATAGTAAGTAAACTGCTTTTCCTGAGTTCTGAGTTATTCTAGCAAATGATCAAACCGATGGAGGGGCTCCCTCCCCTAATTTAAGAGCTGGTCTGTCAGACATACAGAAGGGTCAGAACTGGCAACTGCAGTGAGCCCTATGGGACTGATCACTTATCCTAAGGGTTCTGATGCTAACACTGGGTATTCAGTGGCACAGAACTGAACCACTGGACATCCAGGAGTGTCAGATCTGGAGTCAGGACTGTCGGGAGTTAAAATAGCTCAGAGGCTCATATCCAACGCCCTCCAACTGGCCATGCTAAATGAACCTCGGGGCATGTGGCACTCCCTGTAAAACCTGTAAAAACCCCACAATATCCCTTTAAAGGAAAAATTTTTGAAAGGAAAGGTGTGGGCAGGAATGAAGATAAGTCGTTAAGCAGGCAGGAAGACAGAGGAGGAAGCATCTTCATTTTAATTTTTCATTTAGTTGTTCATATTGGTTGGACTTGAACCCAGGGGTATTGTTTTTTGCTCCATCGAAGGTGACTGACTTAACTGCTGCCCCCCATTAAGGACAAACTTAAGGAATAAGACCCAGATTTGATTATTGGCGGCAAAGGAGTCCTTATTTCTCTTTTCTTCTTTCAACAGCACTATTTAGCTTGTCCTAAATCCTAATGAGTGGTGCTTCAGAAAAGCTACCACAATTTCCAAGTGGTGTTACCTCTAATTAAGTCCCTTATACAAAGTACTATTGAAATTCCAGTTGATTTCGCTAGTATGTTTTATTCTGTCTCTATTGTTCCAGTATGATGGCTACAATCTGCACCTTGTTTTGAAGGGTCCCGATATATAGTCCCTCTTTTACCCATGGGCCGTCTCAGCAGTCCACCTTTGTCCAAAATTCATGCAGACCAAACTTCCCAGGGTCTGCCCTGTCCCCAAGAACCCAGCTATGGCATTGTAAGCTCCACATGGATACTCTACTCAGGAAATTCATGAAAGCTTCACAAGACACGTGAAATGTTTAGCTGACGATTCATAGTCAAGTGTTTGACTACAGCTGAGCCATTGTAAATCAAAAGATCCAGAGTTCGACCTCTGTCACAGCTGGGGGCATACTTAGGACCATGGAAGGGGCTCTGTGCCAGATCTAGTCAAGCAGTGCGTACTGGTTCTCTTATTCCTCTCAAACAAACCAGCTATCGACTTTTCCTATTTGACCTTTGGTTGCAATAATTCTCCCTTTACAAGATGATTTTTTTTTTTTAAAGCAAATCACTAAAAAATCATTTCAACTTAAATGGAGGCCACACCAACAAGGAGCCCACCTCCAGTCATCTAACAAGTGGTACCACACCACCAACTTGGCGACTGTTATGGAAGAAGTTCTAGCAACTAAGTCTTAACCCTCTTGGCCTCTGGATCATATGATAGCCAGTAACTCCCTATGTGTTTTGATACAAATACCCCCAATGACTGAGAGGAACACCCCTCTTATAAGACAACTTAGTAAAATTGGGTCCTACCTGAGAAAGGAGCCACCAGAGGCCGTGAGTCTATGACCCTTCAAATGAAATTGCCTGTTTTATTTTGGTCACAGAAACAGCAATTTCACAGGCTTGGAAGCATCCCAGAAGCCTCCTTACTAAGTGGAAATAGTATCTACATGACACAACTTGACCTAGGTTCCCAGGCATTTCCAAACTAGAGATCAGTGTGGCTTCTCCCACCCTCTGTCCTTTTCGCAAGTCCATGGATCCAAGAGAAATCGCCCACTCCGATTCCTTTGTTCAACAACCCACGCTTCAGGCAGAACCCTGTGGGTCAGCGGCAAAGATGCAGGCCATGTAAAGCCCAAGGGCGCGGGTTTGAAACCTGGGGCGGAAAACAGAAAAAGTGAAATAGTTGTTTTAAAAAAAAAATCCATGCTTCACTCTGTTTTTCCCTCATCTCACCACTTCCTACTTTACTCAACTTGCCAGATAGCTATAAAATAGTAATAGGTCCTGTCACCTAAAAAGACAACACTCCAGCCATGCTGAGTCTGCGAGCAGGCCCTCCAGCCTGGGCAGCCCTGACACAAAGGATTCCTCCACCTTTGCAGGTCTATGCTGCCTTTGCTGACTCACCATCCACTTTGGTCATCAGCCGGCTCCTTTACTTCCCCTGCATTCCCTCAGCCTCGCCAAATCGGTCCCCACTAACTTTCCCTTCACATATCCCATGTCCTTCCTGCCCCTGCCAACAACTGATACTACAGTCATTCAAGCCATATGGCTCCTGCGTGTATACACTGAAATATGTTTTTCTTGCAAAAGGGTATACACAGCCTTTTTTTTTTTAAATCTACTAGAAATTGATCTTCATCATAATCTGTGCAATAACAGGTACAAGTCTAGGTCTTTTCACTTAGAGACCAACATTGTCATACCATATATACCCAACAGCCCAAGATTTAGAAACTCTTAATGGGGGAGAAGCTGCAGCTGCAATGGGAGCTGGCAACACATTATGGGCCTCTCAAGATGGATCCTTGAGGGAATTTCTGGCTCCATTTTAAATCAATCAATGAAGCAGGAAAGATTGTCAGTATAGTTCAACAGATAAATAATAAGCCAAAAGTCTGTGATTTTACTAAATTACTGAAATAAGAGATTTCCTGACTCCTCATTGATTTCTTCTCCTGGTGCCTTCTGCTGTCTGAATTAATATTATCGGGCCCCACATTATCTTTCAGGGACCTGGCATGCCCTAATGCATGGGTTGGGTGCATGCCACGTACATCCCAAGGTCCTGGGGCCGGGGAGAACCACCAGGATGAACAACGAAATACAATAAATAAAGTGCTTCTTCCTCCTCTCTCTTCGTGCCTGCCTGCCTCTGCTCCCCTTCATTCCTGCCTACACCTTGCCTTTAAAATAACAAAAAACAAAAACAACAGAACTGCTGACCTAATTCTTCTGGGTCAACTTTGCAAATGGGGCCTCTTTCAAATACAGGTTTATTTACAGGAAAATCTGGGGGCTGCCCTGCTAGCCCACATGCCAGAGGTGAATTGCAAACACCACAAGAAACTTGGATGCTGTAGTATCAGCAACGCAGATGCTGCATCTCCTGCCCATGTCCACTGCCCCATTCACAATCCTGATAAGGTCACACCCAACTCCACGGTGCATGCGCTCTTCCACCACCGGTTCAGCCTCTGTGCAGGCTCAAGACTTCCTCTCTATAAAATGCCTCAAGTTCAAGTTGCTGTAACATGTATCTCCATCAACAGAGAAAAATTAACCTGATTAGCAACACAGAAAATCCCAAGGAACCTACAGAACAGCTTCTTGAACTAACATACTGGCAAGACGGTAGGATGAAAAGTTAACATACATCAGCTTCATTTCTTATACTAGCAATGAAACAATTGGAAATTGAACTCTCCAAGACAGTACTGCTTAAGTTAGCACCAAAATCAGCATATTTTGGTATAAATCTAGTAAAGTATGTGCAAGATCCATACTGAAAACTACAGGTTAATGATGAAAGAAATCAAAGGAATCCTAAACCAAGAGGCAGAGACACCATGTCTACAGTTTAGAATATTCAAAATCCTAAGATGTCAAATTCAATTCCATCCTGATAAGACTCCCAAGTTTATTTTTAAAAACCACTACGCTGATTCTAAAAATTATGGCAAAGCCAACAAATTAGAAAAATTAAAATCACTTTGAAGAGAGTTGGAATATCGGATTTCAAACTGTGTAAAGCTACATATTGGCAAAAAGACACATCGATCAAAGGCATAAAAGAGAGGCCAGTAAAAGACTCACACCTGCATGGTCAATGGATTTTTCACAAATGTAGAATAGCAATTTGGTTGTGGGAGGATAGTTAATTGGATATTCATATGCAAAAATTAAATCTTGACATATTTTATAAAGACTAATTCACATGGATCATAAACCTAAATATAAAACTTGAAACGACATTTTTAAATTTAAAAAAAGTGAAAAATCTTTTGTGACCTTGGATTACAGTTCTTATATTTGAAACCCAAAACACAATCCACCAAAAACTGCCAATCATACAAAATAAAATGCTATGAAAAATATTAATGCAATAGAAACATAAACCACATCAGGATAAAATATCTGCAAAGAACATAACTGACAAAGGACATATCCAGGCTAGATGGAATTCTCAGAAATCAAAAAGAAGAAAACATTCACCAAGAAACAAACATAGATAGACATATCTATATAGATAGACATACAGAGTCATATATAGATGCTCACAAGTTAAAAATGAGCTAACACACTAAACCAATGAAATGTTAAAGGTAAAACAAAAACCCTGATATGCACTGTTGGGGGGAATGCAAAATGGTGTGTTCATATGAGTGTATCAGTTTTTCATAAAGTCTAAGAATCTTTCCATGAAACTCAGCAATCCTACTCCTAAATATTTACTAAGACAGAAAACATATTGTCACGTAAACCAGTATGCACGTTAGCAGCTGCTTTCCTTGTAACTGATAAAAACTAGTAACCCAAATATCCTTCAGGTCGTAAATGAACAAAATGGTACAGCCACACAATTACTAAGCAACTTAAAACAACACAATTACAAGATGCATGAATTTCAGAAGTTTAAGTGTAAAGAAGCCAGATGCTATAACTGACATTCTGACTCCATTTGTATGCTGTTCTAGACAAGTGTCAAGAGAGGAAACAGGTCAGTGGTTGCCAAGAAGGGGTAGGTGGGATGGGGCAAAGGGGTGATTATAAATAGAGTACAAAGGAATTTCATGGGAGGAGGGTGCTAGAACTGTGAAGTCTCATGATCGTGGTGGTGGTTATACCAGACTAAGCAAGAACACGGAATGATACACAAAAGTCAACTTTACTGTATATAAAGTGTTTCTCAATAAAAAGAATGGTAGCTTGCAGGATACTTCGAAGGTCTTTGATCACACGCAGCAGTTTTTACCATGAATGTTGAATTTTGTCAAATGCCTTCTCTGAATCTATTGAAACAATCAGAGATTTGATTAAAGCACATACTAAACCACAAGGCTATATCGTGGAGCCATACAGAGGTCAAGAACAGATCTAAATAATCTGTGTTAGGTAAGTCATAATACTTGTCACTGAAGGTATGCTGGAAATACACACAAGGCAGCTTTCTGGTTTAACAGAAAGTGTATACATTGATTTTGGTGATTACAGGTGTATACATTTGTCAAAATTTATGACGCTGTCAACTTGCAACTTATGCATGTTATGGCATGCAAACTATACCTTATAAAATATTGTTAGCATCCAAAAGTGCTAGTCACAACCCAATGAATGGATTGATGGCCCCACTGACAGGCTACAACTTTTAGTTTGATAAACACTAGTTCACAGGACCCGCAGGGTTGGGAAAATGAGTTCATCTGTCTCATTTAAATGTCTTCCAAGCCTTGTAGAATTAGGTTTGGCAGTCAACAAAGACCCTACCTTCTTGGAGCTTATGGAATAAATCTTGGTGTTTCCATCTTGGTATTTGTAGTTAATTCCAGATCAGACTCATCCTTCCTCAGTGTCTCGTTACGACTTCTCTGTGGTGTGGTCCCTCAAACACTGATATGTCCAGCTTTGGTTGAAATACCAACTCTTTCATGAAATAATTTTGTCTACAATGACAAGTCTGATAATTGGACTATTTTAGCACCCATTTGAAGAATTACAAGAAATAATTTTATTGAGCTTTTTTCCTGTATGAATTCTCTGATGAAGGAAAGTCCTTATCACCCTCATCAACATGGACTCGCTGATGAATGATAAGACTTGAGCTCCAACTGAAGCCTTTCCCACACTCCTCACATTTGTATGGTTTTTCTCCAGTATGAACTCTCTGATGGGCTTGAAGATATGAGCTCCAACTGAAGACTTTGCCACATTCCTCACATTTATATGGTTTCTCTCCAGTGTGGACCCTCTGGTGGGCTTGAAGGTATGACCTCTGCCTGAAGCGCTTACCACACACATCACATCGGTATGGTTTCTCTCCTGTATGGACTCCACGATGAGCCAAAAAGTTTGAGGCCCGACAGAAACCCTTCCCACACTCCTCACATTGGTATGGTTTCTCTCCAGTGTGGCACCTCTGATGGGCTTGAAGCTGTGAGCCCACACTGAAGCCCTTCCCACACTCTGCACACTGATATGGTTTCTCTCCAGTGTGAACTCTCTGATGTACTTGCAGACTTGAGAACTGGCTGAAGGCTTTGCCACACTTGTCACATTTATAGGGCTTCTCTCCTGTGTGGATTCTACAATGAACATTAAGATCTGAACTACGACTGAAGCCCTTCCCACAGGTACTGCATTTGTACGGTTTTTCTCCAGTGTGGCCTCTTTGATGGGCCAGAAGGTTTGAGGCCTGACTGAAGCCCTTCCCACACTCCTCACATTTATAAGGTTTCTCTCCTGTATGGACTCTAAAATGAATGTTAAAATCTGAGCTACGACTGAAACCCTTCCCACATGCATCACACTGATAGGGTTTCTCACCTGTATGACCTCTCTGATGGTCTAGAAGATTTGAAGCCCGACAGAAGCCCTTTCCACATTCCTCACATTTGTATGGTTTCTCGCCAGTGTGGCTTATCTGATGGGCTTGAAGGTGTGAACCCACACTGAAGCCTTTCCCACACTCCTCACATTTATAGGGTTTCTCTCCTGTGTGGATTCTACAATGAATGTTAAGGTGTGAGCTGTAACTAAAGCCCTTGCCACATGCATCACATTTGTATGGTTTCTCTCCAGTGTGGATTCTCTGATGAGCCTGTAGTCGTGAACGCCAACTGAAACCCTTCCCACACTCTTCACATTTAAAAGGTTTCTTTCCCGAGTGGATTCTCTGATGTGCTTGAAGATAGGAACTCTGACTGAAGCCAAGTCCACACTCTTCACATTTATAGGGTTTCTCCACTGTGTGCACTATCAAAGGAACTTGCCAATGTGTGCTTTTCCCAACATTCTTCTCAAACGCCTCATGTTTGTGTGGATTCTCTCCAATGGGGACTCTCTGATGATGACGAAGATATGACCTCTGATGGAAACCCTTACAAGATTTCTCAGATTTGTATGATTTCTCTCCACTATGGACTCGCTGATGTGCTTTAAGACTTGTAAGTCGACGGAAGGCATTTTCACATTTTTCACATTTATAGGGCTTTTCTCCTGCATAGGCCGACTGGTTAATTTGAAGATGATAGCCCTGAATTAAAGTTTTTTCACACTTCTCTCCATTGTAAGGGTTTTCTCCAATGTGTACTTTGTGGTGAATTTGAAGATGTGAACCCTGATAAAAGCCTTTACCGAATTCTCCATCTATATAGAGTGCATCACCTCCTTTTTCCAACTGAGAATGAGTTCTTTGAATATTAACTATGGAATCTTGATAGCTGGCTAATTCCTTTGTAACCGGTTGCCAGATTTTCGAGTAGAAAACCTCTTCATGGGGCAGGTACCTTGCTCCTACTTCCTGAAGAGTCTCCAAATCATTTCGATTTTTGTCTCCTAAAAGGACAAAGAGAATTTGGAGATGGGTCATGTGAATGCTTTGTTAAGAAATGTCAAAAGTTTATCAACTTAGGTCCTCACCCTAAGGCTTTATTGAACCAGGAGAAGTTTTCATTTTTCTTTATCATATATATGGTCTCTGATCTACATGCCTCCAGAAACTCAGAGGCGGTTTTGTCAGGCTCCCATTACTATGCATTAAAGAAACTTACTTAGATTCATACTAAGTTTCAGAAGTGAGTTACAAGTTAGCAATGTGTTGGCTTCAGAGAAAGAAAAATACTTTAGTGAATCTTTACAAAGACAAAGTTGAATCTTACTATAGCCTTGTCTTCTTTTGCTGCAACAGGAGATAAATAACTTCCACTTCTTCTGCCTAATGCATGCATATCTGACTAAAAGGCTCAAAACTTCTAATGATATACTTATACACCATTTCTCAGAAGATTCCCCTGGGCAATATTGAAAATCTTTGCTTTAAATTATTTTATTGGAAGTTTACTCCAATGTTAGGAGCCTTTGAGGCACTGTATTGATAGAAAGATACATGTTTGAGAGACCTGGTTCAGCTTTTGGTGCTAAGTGTCCCCAAATTATGGGCCGCTTTGACTGGGTTCCCTTGGGAGATTTTTACTCTCAGAATCTTCCACACTGATCTTCTAACAACCTCATCAATTCTAGTTCTGGTTTTCCTACCCTAGCACTGGATCCTGAGCAACTTTCTATACAAGAGACTGATCCATTCCTTTAGGTGAAGACTTGGGTGTCTTACTTGTGATTCTTGTTTCCCAAGAATTTATTATACACGAGATGCCCACCTGGCTAGAGAAGTCAGGCCTAGGCCCCAGTGACAGCAGAACACCAGTCTGCCCTGAAGCAGCCCGCTTGTTCAGTGAACATCAGCCTCTGCTTCCGGCAACCCATGACCTGCAGAACACCAGCCCAGCCCTGCAGCAGCTCCAAATCACCTTATGCTCAGCTTCAGGTCCTGCAGGCCACTGATCCACACCCTGCTCCGCCACTACCTAGAACAAGTATCTGCTGGGCCTCTGGACCTGCAGACACCCATGGTGCCTCGACCCTGACCCAGAAATCCTGAAACACAAAATTGGGCTACTGGAGAACTGAACTCCTGAACTACAGTGGGGTTCTAGGAACCTCCCCTTACTGGAGAGCTGGAAACCTGCAAGCACCACCTAAAGCAGCATCATGGTCCATCAAAAGAGGGCATCCTAGAGAGCAAAACCAGCCCCAAGCCCACTGAAACCAAGGAGCAAACACTTGCCAAATCATCATACAGGTAGGAAGAAATATAATGCAAAAGAAAAGCCACAGTATTAAATGCAAGGCAGAAAAGCAAACCAGGCCAAAATAAAAGTCACCCCAAAAAACAAAACAAAACAAAACAAAAACCAAACAAACAGAGGAAGATGCTAGGAGCTCACCGGAGAAGAACTCCATTGACATACATTAGAACAAACTAACAGATAAAGATTTCAAAATAATAGTTATAAAAAGATGAATGCCTCCAAGAAACTCGTATCAGATGCAAAGATAAACAAGCGTTGAAAGTCAAGGGCTATGGAAAAATGCATAAAAGCAACAGTGATAAAAGGAAATCAGGAATTGCAATATTAGTATCAGAAAAGACAAACTTCTGATTAAAAATAGTATCACGAGGCAAGGATGGACACTACATTATAGTCAAGGGAGTAATCCATCAAGAAGAAATAACTATCATCAACATATATGTACCAAATTCAAGACCATCTAAATACATAAAACAAATACTGACAGAGCTAAAGGCAGACAATGATAGTAATACAATAATAACAATAAAAGTGGACTTCAACACTCTATTGACATCAATAGATATTTCATCCAAGCAGAAAATCAACAGAAAAATAAGGGCCTTAATTGAAACAACAGACCACATGTACCTAACAGACATATATAGAGTGCTCTACCCCAACAAAAAAGAATATACATTTTTCTCACGTGCACACGGAACATTCTCAAGGATAGGTCCAATGTTGAGACACAAAACATGGCTCGACAAATTTACAAAGATTGAAAGCATACCAAGTATCTTCTCTTCCTTAAACCAGAAATCAACCACAAAAATAATGCTGGAATACCCCAATTAATTGGAGACTAAACAATATGCTTTTGAATAATACCTGGGTAAAAGAGGAAATTAAACAGGAAGTTAAAAAATACTGAGACAAAAGAGAATTGAAGACATGGGCTACCAGAATCTATTGGATGCAGCAAAAGCAGTACTAAGAGAGAAGTTCATTGCAATCCAGGCCTACCTCAAGAAACAAGAAAAATCACAAACAAACAATCTAACCCTACATTTAAAGCAACTAGAGAAAGAAGATAAATTAAAGCTAAATATCAGTAGAAGAAAGTAAGTAATAAAAATTTGAGCAGAAATAAATGAAATAGAAAAAAAAAAAAGGCCACCCAGAAGATCAATGAAACCAAAAGTTGGTTCTTTGAAAAAAAAAAAAAAAAAGGACAAACCATTGGTTACACATGCAGAGAAAAAAACAGAAAAAAACTCATAACTAGAATCAGAAAGGAAGTGGGAGAAGTTACAACAGATACAACAGAAACACAAAACATCATAAGGGACTACCATGAACAGCTCTTTGCCAATAAAGTTGGCAACCTTGAGGACATGGACAGATTTTTTAGAAAACTACAGCCTGCCAAGACTGAATCTAGAAGAACTGGAAAACCTGAACAGAACAATGACAAGTAAAAAAATTGAATAGCTAGTTATAAGTCTCCCTAAAACTAAAAGTCCAGGGCCAGATGGCTATTCTAATGAGTTTTACCAAACAATCACAGAAGAATAACATCTATTCTTCTCAAATTCTTTCCAAATACTGAAGAACAGGGAAAACTCCTAAATACTTTCTCTGAAGCTAGCATCACAATACCAAAAGCTGATAGACATCACCAAGAAATACAATCATAGACAAACATCTCTCATGAACACAGATGCAAAAATTCTCAGTAAAATATCAGCAAACCCAATCTAACAGTGCATCAAATAGATGACGCGCCATGGCCAGGTGAGATTTGTCCCAGGCATACAAGGTGGTTCAACGTATGAAATCTATTAATGTCAGACACCATATCAAGAGCAACAAGAAAAACATATGATCATATCAACAGACACAGAGAAAGCTTTTGACAAGATCCAATGCCCACTTATGATTAAAAAAAAAAAACAACTTTGCATAAAATGGGGATAGAAGGTACATACTTCAACATAATAAAGTCACATACGATAAACTCACGGGCAACACCATAGTAAATGATGAAAATATGAAAGTATTTCCTCTAATGTCAGAAACACGGCAAATTTGTCTACTCTTACCACTGCATCATACTGGAGGTCTTAGCCAGAGTCATTAGGCAAGAAAAAGAAATAAAAGGAATCCAAACTGGAGAGTGAGGAAGTAAAACCCTCATTATTTGCAGATGACATGATCCTATATACTGAAAGCCCTAAAAACGCTGTCAAAAAACTACTAGATCAAATCAATGGATATAGTGAAGTGGCAGGCTACAAAATCAACGCACAAGAAAAAAAAAACAACAAAAAACCATCATATTCTTTACACAACATGCTAGAAGAAAATTAAATCAAGAATATCTACCATTTAAAATAGAAGTAAAAAGAATCAAATATCTTGGAACATACTTAACAAAGGAGGTGACAGACCTTTACAATGAAAACTACAAGTTCTATTTAAAAGAAACAGAGCATAGAAAGAGATGGAAAGACAGCCCCTCCTCATGGTTGGAAAGAATCAACATCATTAAAATGGACATCTTACCTTAAACAGTATACAGATTTAATGCAATTACCATTAAAATCCCACAGGCTTATTTCAAGAAAATAGAACAAAAAATTCTTAAAATTTGTATGGAACAACAAAAGACCCCAAATAGCCAAAGCAATTATGAGAAAAAAGAATGAATCTGGAGGAACTGCACTCCTAGACACTGAGCTATGCTACAGAGAGTGATAGTGATCAGAATGGCAAGGTATGGGAATAATAACAGAAGCACACATGAATGGAATAGAAATGAATCACCAGAAACTGACCCACTCACATCCAGCTGTCAATCTACCACATAGGAGTCAAAAGCATATGATAGAGAAAGGAGTCTCTTCAATAAATGGTTTGGGAATGAATGAAGGAATGAAGCTAGTCCACCCTCAAACACCATTCACAAAAATTAACTCAAAATGGACTAAGATCCTAAACCTTCGAGACTTGGACATAAGATCCGAAACCTTAAAATTCTTGGAAGACAATATAGGAAGGTTCCATGACATCACCCTTAGAGAGGCCTTTGGGGACTGAACTCCAGCCTCAAGGGAACAAAAAAAGAAAAAGAAATGGGACTACATCAAACTAAAAAGATTAACAGCGAAGTAAAATATCACTAAAACTAAAAGAAAACCTACAAAAAATGGGAAGATATTTGCATTATGTATTTCTATCAAGGGTTTAATATCCAAAATATACATAGAACTCATGAAACTCAATAACAGTAAAACAGGCAATCCAATCAAAAAATGGGAAGAGGAATGGGAGACACTTTTCTGAAGAGGATATACAGATGGCCAACAGGCAATGAAATTATGTTCCTACTCGCTGGCTATCAGGGAAATTAAAATTAAAATGCAATGAGATATCACCTTACACCTGAAAGACTGGAAACAACAACTGCTGGTGAGGATGTGGAGAAAATGGAACACTTTCGTACTGCTGGTGGGAGTGCATATTGGTACAGCCCTTATGGAAAAGTTTGGAGATTCCTCAAAAAACTGAAGATGGAAATTCCATATGATCCTGTCATTCCACTTCTGGGTAGTTACTCAAAAGATACAAAAACACTAATTTTCAGAAATGTATGCACCCCTGTTTTTAATGCAGCCCTACTCACAATAGCTAAGAACTGGAAACTACCTCAGTGCCCAATGTCAGATGAATGGATAAAGATGTATATACACAATGGAACATTATAAGGACCTTAGAAGAGATGAAATTCTGCCATTTGAATAAACATGGATGAATCTAGAGAGGATTATGCTAAGTGAAATAAGTCAAAATAAAAAAGATAAATATCAGATATTGTACTCATAAGTGGAATGCGAATAGAAAAAGCAAAGGAACAGATGAAACAAAACCAACCCTTGGCACTGGCAATAGAACTGAGGTGACCAATAGGGAACAGGACAGCAGGAGGTAGAGGAGGGGGCAAATGATGGTGGAGCACACTGGAAAATGGTGAAGAACACTTGGTGATTTGGTGAAGGGTGTGCCTCCAAGTATCTGAGGAACTGGAGAAACTGTGCATATGGGGAAACTTCACATACGAGTTTATTTTAATGAGTAAAATCAGTCACTGCAATAAAAATTTTTTTTAAAGTAAAGAAGACAGATGGCATATAAACACCTGAAAAAATGTTCTACATCGCTCATCATCAGCGAAAAGCAAGTAAAATCTACAATGAGAGACCACCTGTCACTAGTGAGAATGGCCTACATCAAAAAGTCTGGAACTAGCCGGCGTTGGAGGGCATGTAGAGAAAAAGGACCCTCCTCCACTGTTGGTGGGATTGCAAATTGGTGCAACCTCTTTGAAAACAGCATGAAGATTCCTCAAACAAGGAAAGACAGCTCTACCATTTGATTCAGCAACCCCATTCCTGGACGTATACCCAGAGGATAAAAAAAATCCATAATTGGAAAAAATATCTGCATCCCTATGTTCACAGAAGCACAGTTCACAACAGCCAAGACATGCAAACAACCTAAATGTCCATCAACAGATGATGGATAAAGAAGCTGTGGTCTAGATACTCAATGGAGTTCTATGCAGCTGTTACAAAAGATGAAACTGTGCTGTTTGCAACAGTCTGGATGGAACTAGAGGCGACCGTTAAGTGAGCGAATAGGACACAGGACAGTGATTAGGAGGAGTACAACAGGGATGGGGGAAGGACAGAAGAGGAAAGGGGAAAAAGTGGTGGTGAGGGACACTGGAACTTTGGTGGTGGTAGTGATGTGAAGTATAGACTGAGAAGCAATTTCAATATCCGAAAATGAGTATCGCATTGTGAAGTAAAAGAGATTAAAAAAAAAAACTGTATACATTCTAAAGTTAAGGCATTTTTGTGTTTTAAAATAGTTAAAGTTTGAAGTGAAAAGATGTGCAAAATAGACATTAACTAAAACTTACTTGAAACATCCACAATTCCATAGCTAGATGATGCCTATCAAGGCAAACCAGATTAATATAATCCACAGAAATCACAAGCTTATTCTTAGTTTTTTTAAGCTAACACTACAGAAGTCAACTTCAATTATTTTACCTGCTGTTATCAATTGCTTCATTAATAAACATGTTTTCCATGGGCAAACAAATAAATAAAAAGACAAGTAAAATATGCTTCTTCCTTAAAAATGAAAGCTAAAAAAGGACATTTTTTAATACATATACATATATATGTTAATACAGCAACTGGTGATCAGTGCTCAGACACAAAACAAGACACAGTACGAGAACGGAGCATGAAAAGAGGTTTATGAACTGAATACTCATGGACGCCTTTCCTATGACGCTGCATTTGAGAAGAGACTTACATGAGGGAGGTCAAGAGGTTGGCAGAACTAAAGCACACTGACAGCACAAGTAGTGGGTGGAGGCGGCAGGAGCGTGCCTGGCACAGTAATAAGCCAACTGGATGGGATCACAGACTGAAGGGAGAAAAGTAAAAAGTTATGCTTATAAAGGCATCGGTAACAGGGAGGAGCAGCCACGTGAGACACTGTTGCGGGCAGAGTCAAGTGAGGACGAATTGGGAGCAGGCAGAACAGCAAGGACACCAGGCCCCAAGCACCAGACCTGGGTCACCGTGTGAAAACAATGGGACAGTGTGGCTGTTCACCCGCCAAAATAAGATAGCTGCAGTTATGAAGTGAGAGAGCAAAGGATGTAAAAGCATCCAATGCAACCATAAACGTGCTGTGTAAGCTGCCTGAAGCAGTGCTGTGTATGAACCCAATCAACAGGTGGAGAACAGGATGGTCAGGGCCTTCGGTCTGAGAGAGAGGCCGTTGGCCCCCTGATCCCCACCTTTTCTATCCTCCCACTCTCTCCTGAGTTTCTCATGCTCCTGTGGCACTGCCTTCCTCACCCTGCTCCCAGGAAGCAATCCTGACAGGACACTGTGAGTCACTGCAAGTACCCGGATGTTCCTCTGAACCAGATAAGAAGCTACCAGAATTCTTGAGCAGAGAAATGATTTCAAAAGAATTACCATATGTATTTGATTCTAAGCTGTCACTGACTCTAAGCCACACCTGTTTCTCAAGGGTTTCGTGAAAAACAAAAAGATGTAGTTACAAAGTCAAAAAAATTAAAAAATGAGAAGTAATAAGGAGTGAAGAATTCATTTATTAAAATATCTTAAATATATACTAAATGATTAATAGAATTTTAAGAATTTTTTTTAAAGGAGATGTGCAGGAAGGAATGAAGACGAATAAGCAAGAAGGTTGGAAGAGAGAGAAGAAACAAAACACTTGACTTACTTTACTTAGGTTTTTATCTTGGTTGTTTTTCCCCCGTCCCAGGACTTGAACTGGGGATGCTGGAATGTACGTGGACTATGCACAGTGAACTAAACTGCTAGGCCACCAGGGCACATTAGAATTTTAAGAATTGAGTAAGGGATCCAGTGTACTTAGCAACTATGTTTTCAGGTAAAACTAAGTCGCCTTCAAATTCAAGCCACACCTGATTTTCAGGGACATTCAAATGGCAAAAAAAAGTGTGGCTTAGAATGAAAAGAATAAGGTAGTTCAAGTGGAGACACTGTAAAAAGAGTAAAGCACACGAGTAAGAGTGATGCAAAGACAGCTGCTGGGTTTCCTGGACGAGGCACTGATTTAGACCAGAAGCAGGACGGACGTGGAGTCACAGGTCTCACCTGAGGAGACACTGCTCTGCATAGTGGTCTTTATCACCCAAAGCTTTTCTTCTCTCTCTACCTGGAATATTACATCTGGTGTGAAAAACTGATGCCCTGTGATAAAGCAAAGACAAACATTTAACATTAATATATTACCAACCTATCTCCTGTACCCCAAGAAAAACAAATGACAAGAGAAATAATTAAAAGGCCAAAATTACTAAAAACTGTGGTTCTCAATGAATCATCTTCAAAACATCAAAATAAGTGTACTCCAAACTGTTAGCTATGCCCCATCAGAGGAAATACATTCCATGTAAAACTCCAGTATATGTAGACATGAGGAAAAGCTACTGGGAAAAAACGGCTATATTCATCTCATCCTCTCCAGCACTTCTCACACTATTCTTGTAATTGGCTGGGGTTTTTGCTACAATGTGCAATTACTGCTAAGGGCTCTGATTCTTTGTAGACTATTTTATCTCATTAAAAAAATGCCAGTACTCTCATCTGCAGAGATGTAAGTGCCCCCATGTTTATTGCAGCCCTATTCATAATAGCTAAGAACTGGAAACTACCTAAGTGCCCAGCATCAGATGAATGGATGAAGAAGTTGTGGTACATACAGACAATGGAACACTACACAGCCCTTAGAAGAGATGAAATCCTGTCATTTGAATCAACATGGAAGGAACTGGAGGGGATGATGCTAAGTGAGATAAGTCAAAAGAAGATGACCTCACTCATAGGTGGAAAGTGAATAGACAAAACAAAGGAATAGATGAAAGAAAACCAAACCTAGAACATTTGCAACAGAACTGAGGTGACCAGCAGGGAATGGGGTGGGAGGGGGCAAATGGTAGGGAAGCCCACCGGACAGTGGGGAAGAACACTTGGTGATGTGGTGGAGGGCAGGGAGTGCTGAAATATATCTAAGAAATGGGGAACCTATACATAGGAAATTATTTTAATGTGTAGAATAATTACTCCAATAAAAAAATAAAAGAAAAAATTTTTAAAAGCCAATACTGGCGCACCCTAATGGAGTAGCAATTTGGTCAGTCACTATCAGCTGGCGCAGTCCACATACATCCCAAGGGTCCAGGTTTGCATCCTGGGGCGGGGGGAAAACTGAGATGAACAAGTAAAGAAAATAAAGTGCTTCTTCCTGCTCTCTCTTCCTGCCTGCCTGTACTTTTCCTTGAAAGAAAAAGCCAGTACAAATTCCTAAATGTGTGTCATGAGCCAAAATGGAGACAATCACAATTTAACAAAGTTCAGAAATGTATAGCAGTCATGCTGTCAATTTACAGTTTACAAAGCACACTTCAGCAGAGCCCACGGTGGACATGTCATCTTTATCTCATTCTGATTAGAAATTTGGAAACCAGTTCAAGAGCTACAAAGCCCTGCACATCCAAGGACCCACAAAAATAAAAAAATCACAGCCTGCCTTTCCTTACCCACGGAGAGCAGGTTCCTGAAGGTCTCCAGCATCACGTCTCGGTGCAGCGTCCTCTGGGCAGAGTCCAGCAGCCCCAGCTCCTCCTCCGTGAAGACCACAGCCACGTCCCTGAAGGTCACTGCCTCCTACGACACCAAGCACACTCCACATAAATCTTACCACAAAGGTCTACTGAAAGAAGGGTAGCGCTGAGAAAAATGGAAGTTGTGTACGAAATGGTCCCAGATTCTAAGAGACCAGAGTCAATTTTACTATAATACATGAACATTATAATGTATACATTTATATATATAAATACATATACATAGTTACATATTCAAAAACAATTACAAAAATATTTTGTTTCTATTGTATATTGTTTTTACAATGTAAAATTATAAATATACACACATAGTTATATATAATTTATATACATTTATAAAATTTATATAACATAATTATATTTGGATATAAAACATTCTAAATTTTGTATGTTTTAGATTTTTTTTCCTTTTCATAATAAATGCTGAACAGAACAACTTTTACAAATATATTAGTTCCCCATATAACTTTCTTAGGATAAATTCTAAGAAGTAAAAAATGCAATGTCAAAGATGATATAACTTCAAAATTACTCTGTACAATCTTTTCCCTAGTTTTATAGTTCTCTTAAGAGAGTATGAGCATTCCCAATTCTCCATGCCATACCAATGTTAAATATAACCAATGGTTTCACATCCTAGGCAAGTTAATCCATAAAAAAAAAAAGCAACTCATTTTGGTTGTTTATATTTATTGGATAATTCTTAAGTTCACCAAATTTTAATATACTTAGCAACCACCTTTATTTTACTTCAGCAACTTGCTTATTAATGTCCTTTGTTCATACTTCAATTGGGTTCTATCTTTGTACTCTACAATTCCCATTAGAGATTCATAGCTGCTCTTTCAGCAGATACAAGTATCTTCAGCCACCATCTACTATTCCAGCACAGCTTGTCCTATAGCACGGTTTCCCGTGGTTGACATTTTGAATCCCAAAACTATTGGCTGTGGGGCTGTCTGTACATGGTAGGATGTTTGGTGGTGCCTCTAGCATCTGCACACTCGATGTCAGTAGTGAGCCCCAAGGTGTGACACAGAATGTTTCCAGATGTTGCCCAGAGGTAAGATCACCCGTGACTGAGAGTCACCAGTCACAGGATTGTCTTCAATTTTCACAGGAAGACTGTTTCCACCCTGGAGCCTGGCACATCCCACATAAGCAGCAAAGATCATAAAGAGGGGGCCGAAGAAGCGTGACCAGGAAGGGACCGTATTCTCTGCAGTGTTGCCCACCCACCAGGGTCACCTGGCACCACACAGAAGGGGATGGCCTACACTACAGAAAAGAGTCTTTTCTCTTGACTCTGTCTCTTTGCCCAAATACAAACTGTAGTAGTCTTTCTGAACCCTTAAAATCCTTCTTAGGAACAGAAGCAGTTTTCTGAAATTCTACAATCCTATTTCTTTGTAACTACAGTGAAGATGAGACCAAATACTGACTCACAAGGTGGGTCTAAAATTAAATGCTGTTAAGAAAAGTATCTGGCAAGTCCTCTTGCCCTACTGGACTTTTACAATTGAATGTAATATTACTTTGATAAAATAAATATTTGAATGAAAATACATAAATCAGTAAATAAAAACAAATATGATCTAACACGTGTAAGTCAAAAGGAACGCAGGCGCGCCTGGTGGCTGGGTGGCCATGGTACCGGCCGCGTGAAGCCCAAGAACCCCAACTCAAGACCCGGGACCAGGGAGGAAAAAAAGAAATCTACGATATTTTGTGTGTACGAAGAGATGATATTTTCTCTTGAGAAGCATCAGTTACAGCCTGCTGCGTTATGCCATATCTGAATAGTCTACATATAGGAAAACCAAGACACTACATAAATACTGTTTCAGTTTAGAGTTCCTAAAACATTAAGAACGAAGCGTGGCAAACTCTTCAAATTCCTATTCCAGGAAATGGTTATATTAGGAAAACTTAACAACACTGTTCTTTAAAATAGTTAAAATTCTAAACTTCTTAAATGTCCATGAACAGGAAAGAGTTGTAAGATACACACATAACACACACAATGCAATTCAGGGAACTACGATACAGTCATTAAGAATGTAGAGGAAATAATATTAATCAGAAAAGGCATAATGTGAGAATTTTAATGACAATTACAAATGTATAATATGAGGAAAGAACATGGAAAGTGAAAACAGCTTTGTAATAAAACAGTAAAGTGGAAGACTTTTTCCATCACTATTGACTTTTCTACTCTACCCCTCTTTGTGACTTATAAAACAATAAAAATTAAACTGTGATAAAATAAACAGTGTGATCATTTGGCCCCTAAGAGGTTCTCAGTGCCCACAGTTATCTCTACCCTTCCCAAGAATGAGGATCAGGATGTATTTGATCACTGAGAAAAAAGATCACAATTTAAAATCCAGAAAGGCCAGCCCAACTCACCTTGAACTTGGTCATTGTATGCTCCTCTTGATGGGGAAGTGCCGAATCTGGGGAAGGAACAATGAGGGAAGAAGAAGCCATTCAGAGCCTGGTCAGGGCTGTGGCCACCCCATACTGTTGCTTCACATGACACAGCAATACTCTCTTCTCAGGGCGGCGTGCTGAGCCAGGTCTAGATCCCAGATCTCTCCTGCAGCAAGAGCCCTGCACAGTTACCGAACTGCTCCCTGTGCGTGATGAGCCTCGTACAAGTTCTCCTGGGAGCTCTCGGGTATGGTTCTGATTCTACGGAGGATGAAACTGAGAGGAAAGTACGCAGGGTAACAGAGTGGTCTCTGGGGCCAAATCCCTAGGTGATAGCACCGCTGCTTGTTAGCTGTGAAAGCTTTGCCACATTATTAATATCTCCATGCCTCAATGAGCTGGGACTGACGATGCCCATCTTGCAGGAATGTGGTTAAGAATTAAACTAGCAGGCAGAAAGCTCAAAGAACACTTTCTGGAAACCTTATTCCTTAGAAACAACAGAAAAGCAGGTAATACTCAGTAACATAAACCCGTCCTCATAAATAATTACTCTCAAGGGAGGTTTTAAAGACTTATTGCCCTATTACCTTTAATCTCTGAAATATATATTATTCTCCTTTGCTGTGTCTTACTTAATTTGATATCTTTGCAATATTGAAGATGACATGGATGACTACCATTACTTTTTCTGGGTAAAATATACCTCGCCTAAAGTTTACCATGTACACTGTTTTCAGACACGTAGCTAAGTCAGTGCATTCATGCTGCTGGGCCACTGCCGGGCGGCTGTCGGGCCACTGTCGGGCGGCTGCCGGGTGGCTATCGGGCTACTGTCGGGCCACTGCCGGGTGGCTGCCGGGCCACTGCCGGGTGGCTGCCGGGTGGCTGTCGGGCCACTGCCGGGTGGCTGCCGGGTGGCTGTCGGGCCACTGCCGGGTGGCTGCCGGGTGGCTGTCGGGCCGCTGCCGGGCGGCTGTCGGGTGGCTGTCGGGCGGCTGCCGGGTGGCTGTCGGGCTGCTGCCGGGTGGCTGTCGGGCCGCTGCCGGGTGGCTGCCGGGTGGCTGTCGGGCCACTGCCGGGTGGCTGTCGGGTGGCTGTCGGGCGGCTGCCGGGTGGCTGTCGGGCCGCTGCAGGGCGGCTGTCGGCGCTGTTCATCTCCAGAGCTGCTGCACTGCCTCAGACTGAAACGCAATCCACTAAACAGTAACTCCCTATCACCCCTGCCCGACGCCTGGTAACCACTGTTCTACTTTATGTAAGAATATGATGATTAGGACAGCTGTTTTCTTTAAAAGATATAAGATCTTTCCAACTTTACTGTGACAGTAGAGTCTGTTTATGAAAAACAGTTTATAAAAGCCTGTAACTCTGATTTATTTAACTGTAAATTAGATAATCAATATGTCATTTTAGCTAAGCTATAGTAAACATACAAGTGATACAAATATCAAAAAGGACCATGTTCATCATTAAATATGCCCCAGGTACATTTCAGGGCCCTTGAAAAGCACTTAGCACACGCTGTTGCTTTAAGGAACTCACACGTACCTGGATTAACCGCGTGACGTGGGTCCAATCACTAAACCTCTGTGTCTAGCCTTCGTCATCTATAAGAAGGACAGGAAGACAGAATGTCAGTCATAGGATTGCTGTGGGGAATAAACGAGTTCAATTATGCAATGTCTTTGGCAGAATACCTGGCGTTTGAGGAAGTTCTCAATAATGATAGTGACTTGCTTCCATTTAACAGATGAGGAAGCTGAGGTTTAACGAGGTGAGAAGTAGAGTCGGAACCTGATTCTAGCTCTTATAACAGAGCAACTATTCTAGATCTTGTCTCTCTGTTGCTTCTAAGAAGAAAATAAGTAGCTGGGCGTCTATGGCCTCACAGAAAGAGAAATGAGAGTTTGATGGGGATAAAAGACAAACAAAAACAGGGAGTGGACTGCGAAGTCCAGGATCTGCCTGAGAGAGAAGAGCAAGCGGGGAAGGTTGTAGGCGCTGAAATCAAACCAGTGGTATTTGACTACTGGCAGCTCCAACTCGCTAGTACTTTGTGTCTTGATATCTAATCAAACCTAATCTAATAATAAAAAAAAATAGAAATTGGAAATAAAAATAGTGGCATAATCATAACAGCAATAACAGTAATACCACCAATCTCAGAGGTTAGTTAGTCTGAGTGAAGAAACAAAACAATTAGAATAGTGTCTGGAAGCTTAAATATTCAATACAATTTATCTAACCACAAGGCTGCTTTACATGAAATTGTATATTAATTCATGGATACTGACAGAATCTGTACTAAAGGAGATATATTTGCTGTCTCAATTTGCTCACAGGCTAGCGATTAGGAAACTGGCAATTATGTAACGGGATGGAATATTCCTCAAAGTAGCAGGATAGGGAGCAGGTACTCTAGCAGCACAAGGGATGGAGCCAGCTCTACTATACTGCTTAATCTGAGCCCCAAACACTGAGTTGTATTAGCCAAAAAAAAGAAGCATTAAAAATCTGCAAAAGCATGAATGCTATGATGCAAGTGAAGACAAATGAGACGTAGAAGAAGATGGGCGGGAGGGAAGAGAGTCAAGATGGAGACGCTGTAGAAGTGACTCTCACCTCTTCCCTATAGAGCAGCTGGGAATTCGCCTATGTTCCAGACACAAACTCTGAGGAAAAGCAGGCCTAGAGGCTACAGAGAAACACCACCACAAAGGGTAGATGAAAACATCAGGGTTCAAAGCTACGCTGCAGATTTGGGAAATGTGGTGAGGGTGGAGCCTCGGGAAGAACAAGAACCACTCTTAGTGAGTTGTTTCAAAAGCAGAGACACTACCTAGTGGGACACGGAGCTGGGCAAGAGATCTTGGCACAGGGAAGGAGGACCAGCACCCTAGTGGAACTGAGCGGGAGACCCTAAAGAAAAAAACACAGGGTACCGCCATAACTGGAAGGTAGCTAGGGGAATCCCCCACCAACACCCACCATACTGCAATGGAGCCACAAAATCTGCCCACTGGAAATCTTGCCCTCGGGCTTAAAGGAAGAAGAGAGTCTCCCAGATGGGAAGATCCCTCAGCACTACACAACAGCAACAACCTGTGGGTGGAGGCGCAACTGAAGCCTGATTGTGGGCCAAGGACAAGGTGATTGTTACTGAAAGAACTGTGACAATGGGGGAAGGCTTTGCATCACTCACACAAACTCCAAACCCATTGGCTGAACTCTTAGTCCCCAACACAGGGTCCACCTAAGAAGTTCAACAAATCCAACCATGATGATGCCACAAAACTCAATAATTCCCAGTGTTCAAACCAAGATCCAGGCTTACTCGAGTAAGTCGAGACCCTACAGAAGGCCATCAGTGCAGGAAAACCTATCCCACAAAAACATGAACAGAATGCCAAACAGCAAAGCCAGAGAGAAATGTCTGCAAAATGATTAAAACCCCAGGGGAAAATCTGAATGCAACAGACACATGCAAACTACAGAGGATGAATTTAGGGCAATAATGATAAACACACTCATGGAAATCAAGAGAACAACAAAAGTAAAATGGCAGGCTACAAAATCAATGCACAAAAATCTGTTATATCTTTGTATGCAAACAACATGCTAGAAGAAAAAGAAATCAAGAAAACCACACCATTTAAAATAGAAGTAAAAAGAATCAAATACGTTGGAATATACTTAACAAAGAGGTGAAAGACCTGTACAATGAAAACTACAAGCCCTATTTAAAAGAAATAGAGGATACAAAAAATGGAAAGACATTCCCTGCTCATGATTGGGAAGAATCAACATCATTAAAATGGTTATTTTACCTAAAGCCAAATGCAGATTTAATGCAATTCCCAGTAAAATCCCACAGGCTTCTTTCAAGGAAATACAACAAAAAAATCTTAAAACTTGTATGGAACAACAAAAAACCCTGAATAGTCAAAGCAATAATGAGAAAAAGAACAAATCTGTAGGTATTACATGCCAAAACATTGAACTATGCTACAAAGTGATAATGACAAAAACAGTGTGGTACTGGAATAATAACAGATGCACACATCAGTGAAATAGAATTGATTCATCAGAAACTGACTCATTCACATTATGGTCAGTTAACTTATGACAAAGGAGCCAAAAACACAGCATGGAGAAAGGAAAGTCTCTTCAATATATGGTGTTGGGATAACTGGACATCCACATGCAAAAGAATGAAGCTAGACCCCTCTCTAACAACATGACAAAAATTAACTCAAAATGGACATAAGACCAGAAACCATAAAATTCTTGGAAGACAACAGAGGGAAGACATCCCATGACATCAGTCTTAGAGAGGCCTTTGGGAACTCAACTTCAGATCAAGGGAAACAAAATGAAAAACATCCAATTGGGACTACATCAAACTAAAAAGCGAAAAGAAGACACCAAAACAAAAAGACAACCTACTAACTGGAAGAAGACATTTGCATTCCATATTTCTGACAAGGGCTTAATATCCAAAATATACAAAGAACTCATAAAATTCAACAACAGAAAAACAGGCAATCTAATTAAAAAAAAAAGGGACGAGGACCTGGAGAGACATTTTCACAAAGAGGATTACAGATGGCCAACAGGCACATGAAAAAATGTTCCTACTCGCTGGCAATCAGGGAAATGCAAATCAAAACAACAATGAGATATCACTTTACACCTGAGAGACTGGCTATTATCCAACAGTCTGGAAACAGCAAATGTTGGCAACAATGTGGAGAAAAGGGGACACTTTTACACTGTTGGTGGGAGTGCAAATTGGTGCAACTCTATGGAAAACAATATGGAGATTCCTCAAAAAGTTGCATATGGAAATTTCATATGACCCTGCCATCCCACTTCTAGATATTTACCCAAAAAATACAAGAAAAATAATTCTCAGAGATGTATGCACCCCCTTGTTAAGTGCAGCCCTAGTCACAAGAGTTAAGAACTGGGAACTACCTAAGTGCCAGATGTCAGATGAGCAGATAAAGAAGTGGTATATATATTTATGCACAACGGGATACTACACAGCCCTTAGAAGAGATGAAATCTTATCATTTGAATCAACATGGGAATTATGCTAAGTGAAATAAGTCAAAAGTAGAAAGACACCAGATGATCTCACTCATAGGTGGAATGTGAATAAACAAAACAAAGAAACAGACTAAATAAATTAACCCTTCGACACATAATAAAACTGAGGTTACCAAGAGAGAATGGGATGGGGTAGGGGCGGGTGGGGGCAAGCAGTGGCGGCGCCCACTGGACAATGGTGAACACTTGGCTATTTGGTGGAGGGCAGGGTGTGCTGGCATATATCTGAGGAATGGATAACCTGCACATATGGGGAGCTTCACAGGAGTCTATTTTAATGTGTAAAATAAATTTATTACAATAGAATATAAAAACAAAGATGAGCAGGAAGGCTGGATTCACATGAGGATGATGTCAAAGTCCCAGTTTTATCTGAAAGTCAGCAGGAGTGCAGCAAATGACCTGCAAAGGGAGAGTAAGAAGACTACTTTTTTGCTGGAATCAGCTTATTCTCCCAGCAAGTAAGAGGTCTGAGTGGGAAAAGGTTGGGGATGGACTCGGCTGCAGGGGCTACACCAAGAGTCACCTCCTTCTTTATTCAAATGTTACTCGCTCAGACAGTTCATCTCTGGTCACTCTACAGAGAATTTTCATCTGCTAATCACATCAACTCTTCCTACTCCCATCTCTTCTGCTTCGTTCTTTTCTCTTTAGCATGTATCACACCCAATGTACTACTTGGCACTTTCCTTATTTACATTCATCAATCTGTCCCACAAGGAGTTTTGTTTCTTGCTGGACTGCTAATACTTTGTTTGCCGCTGCAAGCAGTCAGTTGTAGTCAGGGACTTAAAGACTTGCAGAATGGCTTTAATGAATAGCTGATTAGCTGATACATCATGTGATTGGAGCCTCATTATTTATCACCAGAATCAATCATTCAACATATAATTATTGAGAACCTACACTGTGTCAGCCAAAAATCTGAGATGTGAAAGACAGATGAAGGAATGAAGCAAAGACCTTGATCTCATCGAGCTGATATTATAATGGAGCACTGGGCGCTAATTAATAGCATAATGAGAGATGTTTTTTATTTTTAATATATAAAGGAAAGGGGCAGGCAGGAATGAATGTGAACAGGCAGGCAGACAGGAAGAGAGAGGAGGAAGAAGCACTTTATTTAGTCGTTCACCTTGGTTGTTCTCCCCAGTCTGGGATACGAACCTGGGTCCTTGGGATGTATAAGATCTGCTTTTTGGTCAGAGGCAGATGACCAAATCATTACTCTAGCAGGGCATGTTGAGAGATGCTTTCAATAAAAGAGTAGGTAAAGGGATAAGAATAGATGGAAAGAAAGGCTGTTACAGAGGAAGTTTCTGTCATGAAAGTCTTCTCTTAACGTTTGAGCAGAACTGAAGGAGAACAAATGCAAACAACTGTAATTTAGGTAGAAGGAAACTGAAAGTATATTTTGTTAAAAAGCCACAAGACAGTTCTCTCTTCTGTGCATCTTACATTCTACTGTTCTAGGAAATCTACTGGGGAGGACCCTTTGGACATACAGGTGCTTATTTCTCAGTCCCTGTAATTTTAAAACAGATCAAGGGTGGAGACCAACGGAGACCAAGAATCCACATTTCTAACAGGATCCCAGGTGATGCTGACATTACTGATCCTGTATCACAAAGTGACTACTATCAGTCACAAACAGCCCTCTGCATATTTTCAGACAAAGGACTGGATGTTTTCACCTCCAAGTTCTCTACTAACAAACTTCTGGTCATTTCTGGTCAAAGGGCAAAAATAAAATCAGAGAAGGTAAAACACAAACTTCAAGTTTCTTTTGCTGATCTTAATGAACAGGGTTAGAATCAGGATTGTTGGGCCCAGATCACATGCCAAGATAATTCTAAGCATCTAATTTATCCATAAGGAAAGATCAAGCCATAAACTATAACCAACAATAATTAAAGAAGCTGCACTTAAAGTGAACTGACTTACTCTCTCACGAAGGCCTGAACATTCTACAAGTGTTCCCTCTCCTTAGCTTCATGACTGTCCTGTAATGATCCCCACTTGACAGACAAAGAAAGGGGAGTGCAGAGAAGTGAAGAGAAATGTCAAGAGCTTCACCCTGAGCCTTATGTACTAGGAGACAGTCTCAACTTTGGCAGCACATGCTCATGGAGGAACCTAAAATCTCAGGCGTTATACACAACTAGTTAAATCTGAATATGAAGCGGTGGAGAGCTGACATCTGCATTCGTACATCCCGCCCAGGCCAGGATTTCATTATCCCTTCCAAACACTTCCCCAGGCAATGAACCCAGGAAAATTGACAGCCAATCCGCAGCCACACCCTATATCTCAAGCTCTAGTGCCCATCTGGGTTGTAAGGCCTGAAATTCCATATAATGCCTTGACATCTTCATTGCTCCCAGGGTCCTAAAGGTCTAAACATGCTTTCACTGCTTTCACTGCTTTCTCCAGATATGGCCCTGACCCAGGGGGGAAAGACTACCCTCCTAGCTAGTTCTCCGATGTGTGAACCATATGTTTAGATTCTGTAATGGCTACTTGATATTACTCTCACCTCTTCATAAGGTGTTCGATCACAGGGCCAGACTACCAACCACAGTTATTTACAGCTTCCCTATGAGTCAACTTCCAAGGGCCTTGGAGAGTCCTATTACAATTCACCCAACCACTGACCCAAACTACCTGTTCTCACGTGGTATCCAACAGGGGATCTCCACCGAGGTACTACTCACCTCTACAGTGTAATCCCCATTCTCTCTCTCTCTCTGCTTTCTAACTTACCTGACAAGCTTCACAGAGCCTGCTCGGCATGCTGTGCCTCTAATTTCTGAAGGAATTGTAAGTAGCTCAAATCTTCTTTCTCAGTGGTATTAAACTTCATCATGTTGTCAATCACTTACCTATACAAATAAAGGCCCGACACAATTCACCCTATCACGTGGGCCAGCTGCCCCGCACTTGGTCCTCAACCTCAGAAGTTTCAACCCCCTGCCAGCTTGCAAAATTATTCAAAGAACCAAGGGGATCACTCCACCCTCAGGCCCCTGAAAAATTCACCTATGATAGTCCCTAGTGGTTCATTTTGTTCTCAAGCGCAACCCCTATATGGCTTTGCAAGGAGTATGGTGCCCTCCCCCTACAGGTTGGTAATTTGTGATGAATAGCTGCTGCCAATCTCATCTGCCCAGTGCTGGGTGTCACGTGCTCAGCTATCTCATACTTCTTAGTTTCTAAGCCAGATGAATAGCAAGGGACCAGAATAGCACCATAATCACCCAAAAAGTGAATAAAGAACACAGAAATCCAGTCTCACTGAAATCGAAAGAGTAAAACACCAGGGTCTTTATATAGATATAGGCAGAGAGAGAGAGAGAGAGAGAGAGAGAGAGAGAGAGAGAGAGAGAGATAGACAGACATACAGATTTTTTTTTTACCAAGTCCCCAGGTGACTCAATTATGATCGAAGTTTGGGAACAACTACATAATTCTATTCTGCCTCTCAAGGAGTTCACTGAACTGCCAAGGATACCTGGGGACCCAGAGGTAGGGCCAGGTAGACTGGAGATTACCAACTCCCTGCTTCTCTCCACTGTAAGATGCTTTGGGAGTTCTCAGAAGCAACAGTGACTTAAAAATGCCCCAAAGGCATGCCCTGGTAGAGTAGGGGTTGGGTGCAGCTCACATATGCACCAGGTTTGGTGCCAGGGCCAGCGGGAATGACCAGTGTCTTATAACTACAGCCACACTTCAAGTGCTCAAGAAACAAATTGGCCAGTGACAACCATGAGATAGTGCAGACTTAAGGCCTTTTTAAAGCAACAAAGACCATATCATCATGCCCCAGAAACTCTACGTTCAAGAGACAGCAAAACAATTTTAGTCAGAAGTTTAAACAATAATTGTTAAGCTAACGACTTATTTTTGTTCCAATAGAATGTATGTTAGAATTGAGGTATCAAAAGCAGAAAGCAGGGGAAAAATAACATCTCAAAATATCCTTTTGCTCTTTCAATAATTTGATGCCTTTTTTCCATGTTGCATACTCATCTGCAATAGACAAAGGACAATTATGGTCTATAATACAGAGGATTTACTATGTGGTGGGCACCCTTTCACACTCTTTACATGTATCTCTGGCTCTTCATAAAAACTTTAAGAGGAAGCAGTGCATTAACCCCACTTGATAAGAAAATGGAGGCAGAGAAAATTTAAGTACTTGGCCCAAGTTTATTCAGAGTGCTAGAACTAGGTATCAAATCTAGCTGCTAAGGTTTGACCTTGACTCTGCCCCTTGCTGACTGTACCATCATTAATTGATTCAATTATCTGTGCCTTTTTTTCACTTTTCAATGAGAATAATCATTGCATAGTTATGAACAAGAAATGAGTTAGTACATACAAAGGAAATTCTGAGTCATAAAGAAGGCGAACAATGGTAGCTATCACTCCCATTACCCCCAAGCAATAGACAGAAAAACTGAACGTCAATTAATTTCTGAGGAATGTCTTAGATCCTGACAACATTATGCACAACCATACATCGAGTTTTTAATACTCTGAAAAAGTTGGTGGACTCTGAAGGCCACCAAAAGTAAGTGAGATAAAAGATGAGGAATATAGAAAGCCTTAGACTCAGTCAAACAATAAAGCACATTTCACCAACAAAACAAAAAAGACAAAGAATATGGATAGGGACAGCCCTTCTATTTTGTTCTCTAATCCCATTAGAGTAGTACCATTTCCAGCAGCCTGTTGGACCGCTATGGAATTATACTCACTGGATGACTCCTCTCAGCTGATGTCATGCTGGGAGCTCTAAGAACATGAGAAGGTCCATGAAACAGAGGTCCCTGCAGCCTAATAAGAAATAAGAAACCAAGCGTTACATGCCAGGGGCAAGAGTAATTCCAAAGGAGTTAAGAAAGTTAATTTTTCTTCCCTAACTCAAACTTTTTAACTTTCTCATACATGTAACATTCTCCTAGTTTCCAAGAATGAAAACCTTAGAAGCAGATTAAACCTATACACATTGTTTAAAATAAAATTAAGTAAGAATGCTTTCATAATTGTGTAAAGAAGCCCCCAAACTCACTAGGCCTGCCTACAAAATCCTCTACAATAAAATTCCAACCTACCACAACTTGATCTCAAATAACAAATCTTCAGCCAGTTCCCTGCAGGTGAATATTTATAGACTGGTTTCAATTTGGGAATTTTAAACCGTAGGAACAAGGAGATTCAAAGATCTAAGGAACACATGCCCTAAGACTCCAATCTCGCAGAACTGCCTGACAGTGTGAGGTAGGAGAGTCACTTATGCTTGGCCTGTCTCCACGGCCTCATCTGTGAGAGGAGTAATACCAGTACTCATGTGAAAGGCCTTGTGAGTGTGATATTAATTTGTCTGCTGAATGATACTTAGCACTCAATATTTAACTCGCACTATTATTCCGGCCCTGTACATGTTCCACATATTTTCACAATAGTTGGATATTTTTGTAGCAGAAACATTTGCTAATGAATAGAATACCTTCTGCCACTTGGGACAGAAGGGAAAGCCAAAGCCAAATCCTGCCATGGTGCGGTTCTGTGGTCAGAGCCCTGGATGAACTCCCGCTTTCTGCAGCCCTGTTTCCTAAGTCAGGACCGCGGAGGAAAGGAGACTGGGAGATACCTCGATCTTGTCTAAGATCTGGAAAAACCACAGAGGGTATCTGTGGGTGGCACACTCTTTCTTTAAAGAAGAAGCCGTCCAGGCACAAAAAGGGCCAGAGGAGTTTCTGAAGAAAGGAATGCTTTTCTGATTAAATTATTCGATTAAGTATTATCAGGTAAAGCCTGGCCAAAGGCCGGTACTGCTCTAAACGTTTAACTTGTACTATACTATTAATTCTCCAATCAAATGTTTAAGATCAGTACTCGTAAGGGCCCTTTTTACAGAAAAGAAAACTGAGGCACTGAAAGACTGTTTCTCACCCAGAGCTATCCCGCCAGAAAGTGACCAGGCGTGCGGAAGGCGGGTGGGGAGGCGGAGAGCCTGGGATCCTCGAACTCAGCGGATCCCGGTCCCTCAACTCGAGGTCTCAGCAACCGCCCGACACAGAGGCTCCGCCGAGAAGCCAGCGGCCGCCCCGCCCCTCAAGCCCGGCCTCTGCCACTGGACGTGGCTTTTCTTCGCCATCACCGAGTCCGGGTCCCGCTGACGTCACCCCCAGGTCGGGAAAGTTAAAAGAGGCCACCGGGTCCCGGGGCTCACTTACCGCGCGTGAAACGAAGGCCGCGATCTCAAACCCCCGCAGCGGAAGCGACTCAGACGACGCGGAGCTCCCGGACTACACTTCCCAGCATCCACCGGGGGAACAAGGGCGCTGCCCCCGCCCCCTCGGGCGGAAGTGTCGGCTCCACACCGTCGGCTTTATCGAATTTCCCAGAATTAACTTGGGGAGCGAGCTTCAGGTTCTTGCCTTTTGGTAACTTTAATACCTCCAAACACAGAGAGCACCTGATTATACCCTCCTGTTTCTCCAGCGGAGCAATGAGACAACCGCTCTTTTGCTGAGTGGAAATGACCAATCACGAGAAGCATCTGGACTACATGTCCCAGAATCCTCTGCACCGCTGAGCTTCGCACCAACCTGCAAATATATTTTTTGAATTAGCAGGTGGAGTCTAAATAAATAATCGGATGCGCGAAGAACTCGGGTTGCATCTCCTTTTTCTCGTTGTTCCCTTTTACACATGACAGAAGTTGAAAATATGAAAAATAAATGGGAAATAAAAGAGTTCTATGTGTGAGCTGCGAGATACTAAACGGAACTGGATGAGCTGTATACTTTGCTAGCCTTTATTACATGGGCCTAGATTCACCTGTTATCTAGAACCAAATAAAACTCCGCTTTTCCTTCGCTTTAGTCTTCTTGCGCAGGTAGGAAATAGAACTAAAAAGTATGGTTTGGAATAAGGGTCACCTTATATATAAATTGAAAAAGATTTCTTCTTTGAATTCAAATTAAGGAATCACCTCACCTACTTCCTGCTGCTTTTTACCCAGAATCCCTGACGTTGTCTTAAGATTTGACAAAGCAGTTACAACTAAGAATTCCTTGAGAAGGGATGGAGGACTCAAAACATAAAACTAACAAAAAAGAAAGCTATGTTGCCCCTTTTACCTGTGAACAAAACTGCTTACGGTCACCTGTCCCCCTAGTCCCAAGAGAACTGTACAGACTGAAGTCAAAACAAAGCTGGTCGGGTTCTAACCGGAAAAGGGACACCCCCCACCCCCCTGCCAAAGGGAAGGTCGCAGAAAGGGCTGTTATTTGCACTCCGTGAATTCCCTGAATGAAAAAATCCCTTAATTTAAGATAAATTTACTCTACGCTTCTCTCTGTTGGTAGCCAGGTAAAATCCACACCTAGGTAACACCGGAAGTCACTTGGACAGAAGAAGGGATGGAAGTATTAACGTTTTAATTAATATAGACTTTAGCCAGATCACTTTGTTCAATGCTGGTTCTTTCAAAAAGAAATTAACTATCTCCTTCCTTCTCTCTTGAATTTACTCCCAACCAGAATATATATAAAAACGTCACCCGTGATTTTGATCAACAGCTGTACTCACTGAACAATCTGTCACAGTGTTCCGGGGTTGACTTCTGCGTTTATTTTTATTGAGCATACTACTGAGATTTTTTAGTTCAGCTACCATATCCTAGATGAAAGATACATATTTTTCCAATTTTATTATGAAGGTATTTTTAAAAGCAAGAAGAGAAACTATAAAGGAGGAGCTATAAATATTTGAAATATGTCCAACTGAGGCGATTTCAAAGTAAGTATTCTCAGCATTGGAACAGAGAGAGAAATGATCACAAATAGTTGGTTTTTGAAGTTGGTGGTTTAAATGATAGGAGCCCTTTGATCATATAATTAGCAAATTAACTGACACACCCTTTCCCAAAACCAAAAATAGGTGAAAAGGTCTACAGTTAAAAATAAAAAGGGAAGTAGATTCATATATAGACTGAAGTTGTGCCCCCAAACACCCCTGAAATTGTATTATGGTGATTTATATTAATTTCCTCAGGAGTCTGGCAGAAGACAATTAAATCTGAACGGACAAAGGTAATATGATCTTAAGTGTCAATTTATTTCTATTTTTTTTTAACAACAGAACTATTGAACAAAGTTAGCTTTAGATAAAAAAGAATAATAGAAATAGTGGACAACAGTTTTAGATAAAAAGCAATCCCTGAGTTACTGAGGGATATATTAAAATGATTTGCAAAAATTTATTCTAGATGAATGCAACAAAATCTAATTTGTATGAACATAACAAATATCCTCAAATATTTAAAGCAAGGGCAGAGAGAATGACAAAGAAAAACACATAAACACAATCAAAATGGGAAAAAAAGACCTCAGAACAAAGCAGAACAAAAAGTATCAGTATTTGGAAGACCTGACATACCTATTAAAAACTAGAACTGAAGCTCAAATACAGAAGCACTGCCTTCTTCAGCTGCTGAATAACCTTCTTTTCAATAGCATAAAATGTTCACCAAAAACATGAGCATATTCTAGACAAAAAAAAAGCACAAAAACTATGACCACGCATTCAAAGCACTAGAATACACAACAGTCCTTCCACGAAATGAAATTAAGCTTAACATCAATAATAAAAAGATAGCTTAGAAAACAGCATTATGTTTAACTGCAAGGAATTTCCTTTTGAAAATTCATGATGCAAAAAAAAAAAAAAAAAAAAGTCCCAGTAGTGGTGCATCCTGATGGAATAGTGTTTTGGTCAATTGCCTCCAAAGGAGTGCAGGACACATACCCAAAGGGTCGAATCCCAGGTCCAGGAGGAAAAAAACCAGTGTGAACAACTAAAATAAAAAATAAAATAAAGCACATGGTCAGTTAATCTACGACAAAAGAACCAAAAGCATATGGTGGAGAAGGAAAGTCTCTTGAATAAACGGTGATGGGGCAACTGGACAGCCACATGCAAAGGAATGAAGCTAGACCACTCTCTAACACCAGCCACAAAAATTAACTCAAAATGGATTAGAGACTTGGACATAAGACCAGAAAACATAAAATTCTTGGGAGACAATATAGAAAAGATATTCCTTGACACCAGTCATTGAGAAGCCTCTGGGGACTCAACTCTAGCATCCAGGGAAGCAAAAACAAAAATAAATAACTGGGACTACATCAAACTAAAAAGTTTCTTGACAGCGAAAGAAAACATCACCAAAACAAAAAGACAAACGACTAAATGGGAGAAAGTATCTGTTGTTCCATATTTCTGACAAGAGTTTAATATATAAAATATAAAAAGAATTCATAAAACTCAATAACAGAAAACAGATAATCCAATCAAAAATGGGAAGAGGAATTGGAGAGACATTTTTTTCTGAAGAGGATATACAGATGGCCAACAGGCACATGAAAAGATGTTCCTACTCACTGGTTATCAGGGAAATGCAAATTAAAACAACAATGAGATATCTCTTTATACCTGAGAGACTGGCTATTATCCAACAGTCTGGAAACAACAAATGCTGGCAACGATGTGGAGAAAAGGGGACACTTTTACACTGTTGGTGGGAGTGCAAATTGGTGCAACCCCTGGGGAGAACAGTATGGAGATTCTTCAAAAAGTTGAAAACTGAAATCCCATATGATTCTGTCATCCCATTTCTAGGTATTTACCCAAAGATACAAAAACACTAATTTATGGAGATGTATGCACCCACCATGTTTACTGCAGTCCTATTCATAATAGCTAAGAACTGGAAACTACCTAAGTGCCCAACATCAGATGAATGGATAAAGAAGATGAGGTACGTATATACAATGGAATACTACACAGTCCTTAGAAGAGATGCAATCCTGTCATTTGAATCAATGCGGATGGATCTAAGGGGATTATGCTAAGTGAAATAAGTCAAAAGAAGAGAGATAAATACCAGATGAACTCACTGATAGGTGGAATGTGAACAGACAAAACAAAGGAAGAGATGAAACAAAACCAACCATTGGACACTGGCAATAGGACTGAAGTTACCAATAGGGAATGAATAGGGGAGGGGCCAGTGGTGGCAGAGCCCACTGGACAATGCTTGATTTGGTGGAGGGCAGGATGTGCTGACATGTATCTGAGGAATGGGGAAACTGCACATATGGGGAACCTACACATATAAGTTTATTTTAGTTTGTAAAACTAAGTTACTATAATAAAATACTAAAAAAAATTTTTTAAATAAAATATTTCTTCCCACTCTCTTCCTGCCTGCCTACTCACCTTCATCCCTGCCTGCACCTTTCCTAAAAAAAACTCAATATAAACTAAAATACATTTAAAACTTATTAATAGTAAACATGCAATATGTCAAAACTTACAGAATACAATTAAAGTCAATCTTTAAGGGCTAAAAGTTATGAGTAAATAATCCAATTTAGGTTAGAAAAAGAACAGAAAATTAAACCAAAGAAAAATACTTTCAAACATCCAGTAAGTAAAATAAAACATAAAGAAAGGATGGAAATATTAATATTTTAAATAATAAAATTCTGAAAGTCCAGCTGAGAATGACCAAGAAGTAATGCATAGTATCAATTACAAGTGAAAGGATGAAAAAATAGTCATTACTACAAATCTTTTATACATTAAACATCTATTATCAGCAATTTATGCAAATAAAATGGAATATTTATATAAAGTGAATAAATCTATATAATCTGCAACATGAAGAAACAGAAAATCTGAATATCTATAACTACTTAAGTGGAATCTATAACTAAAACCCTTCATGTGGTAATATCGAAGTCTATGTAACTTCACAGTGTATTCTTAAATCTTTAACAATTATATTGTAGAACAGAAAAATAGGAAACACTTCCAAATGTATTTGGTTGAGATTAATAAAAACTGAATACCAGAATTTGGGGGGCTCTTTCTGTCTTTTAAGATAGAAAGGGGGAGAAGGATGAAGCATTTTTAAAGACAAAAGAAAGAAAAGGAAACATTTTTATTTATGTTTTGGTTGTTCCCACTGCCCCTGGCTGAGAACCCTGGTCTTTGGGCTTTACGTTGTCTATGCCCCAGCCTCTGGCTTAGCTCCTGAACCTCCCAGTACACACTGGTTTTTGTTTAAAAAAAAAGAAAAGGAGGGAGAGAAGGAGGAAGAAAGGAAGGAGCACTTACATTCATTCATTTTGTCCCTCTCCCAGGTTCAGGTCACAAACCTGGGTCCTTTAAATGGTCCACACCCCAGACATCTCAGCTGCCTGAGTCACAAAGGTATGCCCTGGATACCAGAATTTGACAGACACATACACAAAAATGACTTTAGGAGAAAGGAATGTCAGGCCCTTCTTATCAACAAATATGCACAATTTTATGTGAACAACTAAATAAGACTAAAGCACACTTCTTTCTCTTCCTACATGTCTGCCTACTCACCTTCATTCCTGCCTGCAACTTTCTCTTAAAAAATTAAAAACAAATACATAAATGGATGTATTACGATTTTTTAATCCACTCATTTCTTGATGAACATCAGAGGTGTTTCCAATTTGGGGCTATTATGAATAAGCCTGATGGACCCATTCCCCAAAAAGGATATGTGTGTTCAGAGGCTTTTATTTTTCCAGGGTAATGAATGATAGACATGCTGGGTATTATAATTGTATTTTGTAGTATTTTTAAAGCAGAATTGATGTCTAACACTACCCACTAAGCATATCCTTTGATAAGCCTTAATGTTTACATTCAGGTGTGAAACCTTTCCACAATCAAAATAATGAACTTAACCCTGCACAAACATTACCTCATACCCCTTTGTAATTGTTTCTTCTGTACATTAATTTTATAATCAATGGCCAAACCATTTTTCAAAGGTGCTCTAATTTCTAATTTCCAACAAAATGTATGAGATTTCTAGTTCCTCCTCATTTTCACCAACACTTGGTATTGTCAGTCTTTTTAATTTTAATCATTCGGGTGGGTATGTGGTGGTAACTTATTGGTTTAGATTGCATTTTCCTGATAACAAAGATGCTGATGATATTTGCATGTGCTAACTGGCCATTCATGTATTTTTAAGAGTTTGTTCAAATCTTTAGCTAATTTTCCCCCAGCCTTTGCACACTCTGGTGGAGTAGTGGTTTGGTCAACCGCTTCTAGCCAAAGCGCAGTCCACATACATTCCAAGAACCTTGATTCACATCTTGGGTCAGGGAGAACAACCAAGATATACAACTAAATAAGAAACTAATAAAATGCTCTCTTCTGGCTTGTCTGCCTACTTACCTTCATTCCTACATGCATCTTTCCTTTAAAAAGTTTTCCCAGTCTTACTGAGATATAAATGGCATATAACACTATCTAAATTTATGACAAAGTATTGCATTGATACACTTGTATATCGCAAAATGATTTCTTTAGCCTTTGCTAACACATACATCACATCACATAATTACCTTTTTGTGTGTGTGTGTGGAGAGAACATTTAAGGTCTACTCTTTTAACTTTCAAATATATAATGCATCGTTGTTCAGTATAATCACAATGCTGTCTTTGAAGGCCAGAATTTACTCAACTCCTAACTGGAAAATTTGTAAACTTTGAGCAACACCGCCCCATCTTCTACAAACCCCTGATAACTACTCTCTGCTTCCACACGCTCGGCATTTTAAGACTCCACATATGACATCAGACCACACTGGTTCTTCTCCATCTGATTTAGTTCACCTAGCATAAAATCAGAGCCTTCAAGGTCCATCTATATTTAGCAGGATTTCCTCTTTATCGTTTGTCTGAGCATTCATGTGTGTGTTTCTCATCTTTATGCACTCGTCCATTGATGGATAATACATAGGTTGTTTACATAGCTTAGCTGTTGTGGATAATGCTGCCAGAAATATAAAAGTGCAGATACCTTTTTGATAGCTTTTCATTTACTTTGAGTATATGCCCAGAAGTGGGATTGAACTATTATACGGTGGTTCTATTTTTAAGTTTTTGAGGAAATGCTGTACTATTTTTCATAGTGACTGTAGTCACTTACATTCCCATCAAAGGTATACCTTTCCCTGATGATTAGTGGTATCTTTTCATACACTTGTTGTATGTCATACACCTATTTGTATGTCTTCTTTGGAAATGTCTGTACAGTTCCACTGGCCATTTCTTAATCAAATTTATTGTTTGCCATTGAGTTGTGTGAACTTCTCTATATTTTCGATAGTAACCCCTTCTCGAATGTTTTAAACATATTTTTTTCCATTCCATAGGCTTATTTTAGTGTTGCTTTCGCTGTTTAGTTTTTTAGTTTGATATAGCCCCATTTTTTAATTACTGCTTTTGTTTCTTGTGCTTTTGGCGTCAGAGCCAATACATCATTGCCAACACCAATATCAAGGAGGTTTTATCCTATGTCCTTGAAGGAATTTTACCAATTTGAGTCTTACATTTAAGTCTTTAATTCATTGTTAGTTTATTTTCTTAAGCACAGGCTGGAATGAGGGCGAGTAGGCAGGCAGGCAAGCAAGCAGGCAGAGAGAGAAGGAACCAACATTTTATTTTTATTTCGTTGTTCACATTGGTTGTCTCCTCCCAGAACTGGGACTTGAACTCAGGCTTGCTCTTTTGGAGTAGATTAACCTAACCGCTGCTCCACCAGGGCATGCCATATTTGAGTTAATTTTTATGAATGGTATAAGATAGAGTCCAAGTTCATAGTTCTGCATGTGTTTATCCAGTTTGCCCAGAAGAGTTTGTTGAAAAAACTATCCTTTCCCTATTGCATATTCTTAGTTTTTTTGGTCATAAGTTAATTGATCTTATATAGATGGGTTTATTTCTAGGATTTCACTTCTATTTCATCCATCTTTGTCTGTTTTTATGGTAGTATCGTACTGTTTAGATTACTGTAGGTGTGTGATATCATTTGAAATCAGGAAGTGTGATGCCTCCAGCTTTTTTTGGCCACTCAGGGTCTTCTGTGGTTCCAAACAAATTTTAAGATTGCTTGTTCTACATGTGTGAAAAACGCATTAGAATTCTGATGGAATCCATACATGGCTTTGGGTAACTATAGACTTTCAGCAATATTGATTCTGCTGATCCATGAACACATATATTTGTGTCTTCTTCCATTTCTTCATTGTATACAGGTCTTTTTACTTTCTTGGTTAAACTTATTCATAAGTACTGTTTTTATGCTCTTGTGAGTGGGGATGTATTCTTTCTTTCTGTTATTTCGTTGTGTGGATAGAAATACAACTGATTTCTGTATGTTGATTATATATCCGCAGATTTGCTCAATTTATTAGTTCCAACAATTTTTGAGTAGAGGCTAGGATCTTCCATACATGAAAAGCATATAATGTGCAAGCAAGAAAAGATAATTTTTCTTCTCTGACTTGGATTCTTTAATTTACTTACTTGGCATAATTGCTCTGGATAGGACTTTTAGTATTAAGTTCAATAGAAATGGCCAAGAATGGATACCCTTGGCTTCTTTCTGATCTTAGAGGAAAAGGTTTTCATCTTTCAACACTGAGTTGGCTGTGGATGACTTGTCATATATGGCCAATATTATATTGAGATATGTTTCTCCTGTACCCTATTTGGTGAGTTTTTATCATTAAAATGTTGGATTTTTCCTCCCAAATGCTTTGTTCGCATCTTCTAGATGGTCATATGAACTTTATCCTTCATTTTGTTCATTTATTGCATGATATGTATTAATTTGCATGTTAAACTATCCTTGCAACCCAGGTATAAATCCCATGTGGTCACGGTACATAATCCCTGTTGAATTCAGTATGTTAATATTTTACTGAGAATTTCTGCATCCAAATTCTTCAAAGATGTTAATATGTAGCTTTGTTATAGTGACCTTATATGGCTTTGGTAATGAGGGTAATATCCTTGTAAAATGACTTTGGGAGTTTTCCCTCTTCTTCAGTTTTTGGAAGGGTTTGAGAAGTACTGATATCTTTAATTAGAATAATTCACCATTAAAACAATTTGATTTTCAGCTTCTGTAATGGGAGGTTTTGATTACTGATTAAATCTCCTTATTCATTATTGGTCTGTTCAGGTTCTCTGTTTCTTCATGATTCAGTCTTAGTACATGGTATCCTTCTAAAACATGATCCATTTCTTCCAGGTTATACAGTATATTGATACACCATTTTTCATAGTAGTTATCTTTTGTTTTTGTGGCATCAGTTGTATTTGACCCTTTTTAATTTCTGAATTCATTTGAGTCTTCTTTTTTTCTTAATTAGGCTAGCTAAAAGTTTGTCAACTTTATCTTTTTAAAAAACACCAGATTTTAGTTTCTTTGTACTTTTCGATTGTTTTTCTGAACTGTTTTATTTCTTGTGCTGATCTTTGTTATTTCCTTCTTTCTGCTAATTTTGGGCTTAGTTCTTTCTGTTTCATCTTCCCAGGTGTGAGGTAGGTGTTTATTTGAAATCGTCAATCTTTCTTTTTTCTTAATGTACTTACTTAGAACTATAAATCTCTCTCTTAAAACTGCTTTCAAATTTATTTATATATGTATATAAATATATATGCATGTATAATCTTTACTTGTAGAAAATACATACAGAAATACTTATTACTTTATCAAAATGGAAAAAATATAATGAAAATTATTATTGTGAAGAATGGGGAATACCAATATAAAAGTATTATCACTGATAATAACTACTCTGCCAATAAAAGTTGCCTTACTTCAAGAGTGATGAGGTCTTACATAAGAAACTGAACTGAACTCTAATTTTGCAATTTTTTTTGTAAGAGGAAAGAAGTCAGGCAGGAAGGGAGAAGAGGAAGAAACATTTAGTTAGCTGTTCATTTTACTTGTCCCCACCAAGTGGCTGTAGATAGCAAACCCAGGTCTTTAGGCTATAATGTGAACTGTGCCCCAGGCACAGGATTAACACCTGAGCCACCAGGACACACCTAATTTTGCATTTCATTGGAATATACATGTAAAACAAAGCATCCATTACATACCTTCAAATTTATATTCCTTGAATACATTCAAATTTGAAGCATGGTAGTAAGTTATCTGTTGGACAAACTGAATGGTCTTAAACATGCTGTTTTTTAAATCATGGTTTTGCTTTTTATAAAATAGAAATAATAATGATGGTTGACAGAGAATTATAGACATGACTCCCTAGTCCTAGTTTTCTACAGTGAGTCACACTGCCTCTCCAAGTGCAAGTATTTTTTTTAACTACAGGCAGGAATGAATGTGGGTAAGCAGGCAGGCAGAGTGAGGAGAAAGAAGCATTTTATTTTTATTTAGTTGTTCACGCTGGTTGTTTCCCCAGTGGATTGGGACTCGCATCCAGGGATATTTGGGCTGAGGTCCTTTGGAAGCGATTGACCTAACCTCTACTCTACTAGGGCACACCCACCAAGAGTAAATTATGTCTTTAATACATGGCTTTACAGATTTAGCCACAAAAAAAAATTCCTTCACAGCACAGAATAATTGAAACAGTCCTCTGGGAGGCTAAGATGGACATAACAGTTACAACCATTTGCATACAAAACAAGTGGCTCTGGATTCCCTCTTACTGGAAAAGGTACACTGATGCATTCGTCTCCTTTAAGTAAACCTAACTGATTAAATGTAAAATATCCAAGGAATGCATCATTTCTCATTTTATTCCATTGTTACTAAGAATAAGATGCTTACGGCCACTTGCAAATATACACAGTCATAATGTCACAGGGTTCTATGTTCATATAATCAAAATCATGCATATCTAGCTCAAGAGTCATGCAATTTCTCACTCAACAATCCTGCTTAAAAGTAATTCACACAATCTCCATGGAATGCGCACAAAAGGAAAGCACATCTTTTAAAAACATCACATAGGTCGGTGCCTTCTCGAACCCAGTACACTTCTCACCTTGAGGCATGTGCTATATCCCTTGCTTGTTTCAATAAACTTCTCATTTAATCTTAAAATAATTCATAAATTTTGAGTCATAGATAAAAACATACAATCTCATAATCATGAGATACAATCTCCTAGACTTTGACACACGTATATTTCCACACGTAATCACCAAAGCACTTACACTTTTTACCGCCTATTTCCAATGTGTCTTCAGGAAAATCATTAGGAAACTAAAACGTGTGCAAACTTCGCATGAGTGGGGAGGAAGAGAATTTGATAAGTTTTACACCATTGGGAAACAGAGGTGCCCTGGTGGAGCAGCAGTTAAGTGCACTTCCTTCTGACAAGCGCAGTCCACAGGGCCTTAGAAAACACGTGCACATTCTAAAACAAAGCACAACCCCATACAAGGTTACAGGTACAAATGGGTCCCCTGTTGTTACACAGCACGCCTGTGACATACACACGCCCAGGCAGTCTTTCTGGAAAACAAAAGCATGCTTAACGCGACCTGTATGCCCGGCGATACTCCAGGAGCTAGAGCTTCCTCAGAGGCCAAACACAAAACCTCCTGTCTTCACAGAGCTGTCACCCTGGGATCCACTGTCCCCAGGAAGCCGTCATCCCGGCTTCTGTACGCAGGTTCGAGGCTCTGGAACGCACCGAGCCTCGCTCACCTCCTTTTGATTTTCCTCCACCTTATTTTAATTTGTATCTCTCTTCATAGTCCTTATAGACCTCTGGTCGTGTTTTAGTTGTTTCCATTGGATGGAGTCTCAGAAATGATACTTTAGGGTTAAGTTCTTAGAATTCTACTTACATGTCTCAATTGCACTAGATTTTCTTAAGTCTACAGGATACCTCTCTACTAGAGGAGACCTGGGGAAGCTTGGCAGGTCTAAAACCATGTCCCAGATAAGTGGACGTCTCTTTCTTCTTCCTGAAATACTATGTTTTGAATTCATGTAATATTTTTATTCTTTCTCTCAAACTTCCTACCTAGAAAATCTGTATCTCTGAATTTATTTCATAGTGTCCATTCTTTTTATATATTCTTTGAAGATATAAGAACTTCTGTGTATTAACAGTCTGTCATTTAGGTACATAGCAGTTGATATATTTACTATTTCATTTAATTGGGTAAGTTTGATTACATTATTTATTTTCATGCATTTAGTCTGCCTTTTTTTTTTTTCACCCCCTGCCCCCAGTCCTGGGTGTCAAACCTGGGTCCACAATTTTCATATCCTGTTTCCTTAGCTGCCTGAGCAACAGGCCTATATTAATTTGGATATTTAAACCTTTCTATTTTAAGAAAATGTTGTGTTCTCCAACAGAATTTTTCAAGATTCCATACACATTACTTCAGAAATACTAATTTATTTACTCTTGTCTAACCACGTCATGATCTTATAACTCCAGCCTACTTATTTTTATTTATTACCCCCTTATTGCAACTTTAGTGTCTTGAATTTTTTTTCTTTACTTTTACAAAAAATACGTGGGTTTGTCATTTCAGGTGCCATTGACATTCAGTGATACTGCCATAGATTTCTCTTAGGAGGAGTGGGGATGCCTGAACCCAGACCAGAGAGATTTGTGCAGAGATGTGATGTTGGAGAATTATACTAACTTGGCCTTATTGGGTAAGGAATGGATGCTAAATCTACTCCCTGGAATACGTGTTTTCTCTAGTTTATATTTTATGCTCTGTGTGAAGAAATCAGCTAAATTTCTGTCCTGTATTCAAACTAGATTGAGCTTTGTTGGCTAGAAATGGCACCTCCATTCAGCACCTTAATCTTCCCTATCCTTCATTTACCTTCTTAGCTCCCTCTGCCCGCTCCTGCAATTGCTTGTCTACATGACTACAAGTTCAAATTTTGAGAATTTTTCTGCATAACCACTGGCAGAGAAAACAAATGTCATTTGTACTTATTTAGACTGTCTCCAAATAGTCAGTTTTCATTGCTGGCCCACCTGCATGTAGAGCAGATAACACAGTGTCTGGTTTTCCGTTTACTACACAGGAACTCTGGTCATTTTTATAGTGGTAAAATGAATCAACAGCATTATCTTTCTCAGTATTATTTTTTGTCCTTATAGTAGTGGGAATGTTGGCTCGCAGTGATTCCAGATCTTACTCAGAAGTGCAAGTCTTTCTTCAGCTTTTGGGAACTATTGAACCATTTTCTCCTCACTCCTGGGACTCCAGTTATACTTCTATTAGATCTTTAGAGCTTATCTCACTATCTGTCACATATTCATCTTCTTTCTCTATTTCCTTTTGACCTGCATTCCAGCTCACTTAGCCTGTATTCTGCTCTGCTGAGTCTGCTCTTTAAAAGGGGTTTTTCTTGTCATTGTTTTCTTCCATTCTGGAAATTCATTTTGATTGTCTTTTATAACTTCCAGTTATCTGTTGAAATTCTTGATTCTTTACCTTCTTATCATTACAGCCTTTTCGCCTGTTTTTTTTTTTTAAACAGTTTAATCATAGTTATGCTGGAATTCTTATATGCTTCTATTGTTTTATATTACCCTTGGGTCTGTTTTTATTGTTTATGTTTGTTCTTTTGTTATTGGTCTTTCCAAGTTACCAGTAAATTGTTATCGTATGCTATGAAGATTGTGTACAAAAAAAAAGATGTTTCAGATGTTGCTTATCTTCCATTAGAGAGTATTTATGTTTTCCTTTTTAGTACGATAGAATGGCAGGCTGATAATTGCAATACAATCAGGAATTAAGCTGCATCAGTGCTGGTCTTCAGTTTTGGTCAAACTCAGCCACCACTTTCTTTTATGTGTCTTATACTTCTAACTGTACTACGAATCAGTGAATTTCCTCAGGGGTAAAATGATGGTAAATCCTCAAGGCTGATTCACTAGTCCTCAGCGGTTTTATGACTTATCTATTTTGATTCAAATTTCCTCTTCCAGAAGATCTTTGTTTCCAGAAAGAATGCTAAATATAATTAAGTTAAACATCTACCTGTAAAATTAGAAAAACAAGAGCCCAGTAGACTTAAAGAACATAGAAAAAAGGAAATAATAGAAATTAATGAAATTAAAAGATCAAACATACACGAGTAAGTCACAGCTAGAAATTTGGTTATCTCAAAGAATTAATAGAATTGGTGCAACTTTCAATATTCAAGAAAAATAATCTAAGGGGGAAAAGGAGAGTTCATTATAAACCACAAGCCTTGAAAACGTGACCATTTTTGAAGTAGTCTCCCAAAACCTTTGAAAAAGCAAATGAGATAATTAGAAAAATTTAGGCTACCAAAATCTCTGTGCAAGAAAATAGAAAACCTGAAAGTCTCATAAACACTAAAGAAACATCAGTCATCAAGAGTCTTTGCACAGATTCAATATTTTGTTGCATAAGTGCAACAATGCGATCATAGAAGGATTTGGGGAAAATTTTTTGATGTGTCCTTTTGTATGTTGAGTTAAATAAATAAACAACAGGAAAATAAAGTGAATAGGAAAATAGCTGTCTTCTTGAAAATATGAAGCATCATAGCTCTTATGATCCTTGTCTAACATATTACCTGTATCACTCCTTGGTCTGTTTCTTTTGATTGATTTTTCTCCTAGTAATGGTCATATTTTCTTGCTGTCATGCATGTCTTATCATTTTTTATTAGACGCTAGACATTGTGAACTTCATAGTGTTGGGATGCCAGGCATTATTTCTTCTTTGCATGCTTGGAGGCTTTTTACCGGGTGCATGCAAGCAATTTGGAACCTGATGATCCTTTCATGATTTCCTTTTGAATTCTATTAAGGTGGGTCCAGAACAGCTTTTAATCTCGGGCTAATTTGACCCCACTACTGAGGCTGTACCCTTATGGGAACTCTTCTTGATGCTTCATGTTTACAGCGTCTTTCCTCTCTGGTGGTGGAAACAAGAGCTATTCCCTGCTATTGGAGGCTTCGGGCATTGTTCTGCCTAATCCTTTTCTTCCTTCATTAGTTTCCTCACACACATGTGTAGATTCACACTCAGCCAGAGTCTCAGGAGGATTCCTCTACAGATCTCTAGAGATGACTCTTTGCAGCTCCTGCCTCTCTGGCACTCTGCCTTCAACATCTGTACTTCTTCCTCTCCCTTAACTCTTCTCTATCACCTCAACTCAGGTGATTCCTCCCTGTGCTTTGTTTTGGAAATTTTCTTCAGGCTCTCAGCTGTGGTATTTGTAGGGCTCAATTACTTTGTTTCTCTTCTCCCCCAGATAGTTATCCTACACTACCTGTTGTCCAATACCTGAAAGCTATTGTTTCATATATTCTCTTTGGTTTACTCATTACTTAAGGTTGGAGGGTAAATAAATCTGATCCCTCTTCATATTTCATGAGTAGGAGCACAAGTTAAAGACTGTCTTCATCTTTGAAAATTTCTTTGCACTTTAATGTAAGAAATCTCACTCAACTTTTATCTTCCCTGCCTTGGACTAGGAATTAGTTATTAAATTATTAAAGCCTGTTAATTAGTCTATGAGTTTGCAGCAGTACAGTTGAAGATCATGGATTCTGATGGATAGTATTTTCATTAGCATTATTTTTAGTAAGTTCTGTGGTTTCACTTTCTATTGACCTGTTGACTCAGCAGTAGTTGTGGAGCGATTTTTTATTTATAAGTAGAAATTGTTCTCATTTTGAGATGAAGACAACTAGGCAGACAAGCAGGAAGAAAGAGGAGGAAGAGGCACCTTATTTTATTTCCATTGTAGTTCATACTGATTGTTTTCCCCTCAGACCCGGGACTTGAACTCATGGGTACGTGTGCGTTCTTCAGGCGTGATTGATCCAGCCCTGACTCCACAAGGGTATGCTGGCTTTTTGAGATTATTACTCATTTCTCATTAGTTTAGAGAATATTGTTTGTATTATTTCAACTTTTTAAACCTATATCATAATTAGTTCATAGGTGAATTCTACTGTCTTCAGCCCTTACCATTCAGTGCTTTAGATTTCTTCAGGCTGCTGTACCATCAGATCATTAGTCTTCAGCCTGCACTCACCATATCTTTTGTTGCAGAATACCAGTCACTAAGTTTCCCAGACACTTTCCCCATATTGTTTTGTTTCTCTGCTTTTTCCCAATATCTTCAAGCATACTTGCTTACACAAGACTTTTTAAAAGTATGTTAACTAATATAGTTCCTGAAAAATGACTGAGATGCATTTCTATGAAATTCAAGAATGATAGGCCCTGCCTATAAAGGAGCAGAAGGGAGAATTTGAGAAAGGCATTGGAGGAACAAAATGGGTTGAATATCTGAGGGGTGGATCAGTAATATTAAAACTCTCTCGAGGTAATACAGTATCTGCTTATTTAAAAATAAAAACAGAAAATCAATCATAACTCTGCATGGGAATGGTTCAGCAACAGTGGGAGAGGCATGTATATTTTCAAGGGGACAGCAATTGGATAGAGGTCAGGTATAAAGTTTTTTACTTATGTTTTTATTGGAGCTACTTTAGATATGCATTTTTCTCACCTGGAAGGTAAATGACAGAGGTAAGCATTTTTCAATAAGATAGAGGAGCTTGTGAGGGAGAAATCGTTAATAACCCTTGCATAATTTTCAGAAACTGAAAGGTTATTTTACACGTTTGTCCCAGTGATCTTGATTTTCATCCTTATTTACCTTTATTTTCACCTAAGTTACTTTTGTTAATTTAATATTTTATTCTATAATCAATTATTTCATTATTTTTATAGATTTGTTTTTTCAGTATGAGTTGGAAGAAGTTTTACTTTTATACTTTAGAGTAAAAAATAAGTAGTAAAACCACTGACAGAATAAAGATGTCACAGAGATGTTAGGGAACAGTTAGCCATGAGCAGGGGTTGGGGAAAGAGTGAAAGACAGGAAAAACAGAAAAGAAATATTACACAGAAAATGGACTTTATTAATCAGCTTAAAGGTCAGGGAACCTAATCTGGAGCAAGGTTCACATTTTGGTGAACCAGGCTCATTATATAAAATACCTGTGGTTTTGGCCCCACTGCACAATCAGGGAGAAACGCACTCGAAAAGCATCCCCGGGTGGAGCCAAGGACATGGAACTCAGCCAGAGCCTTTAAAGGTCCCAACTCCTAGAATTTGGGATCAACTCCTCTGGGAACAGCCCATCCTCTACCCTTCAGGGTGTACTCTCTTCCACCTTTACTTTCACTTTGACACTTAGCTCTTGCTTTACTTGCACTTTGCCACTTAGTCCATGTTATTTTGCCTCCATGTGTCTGTCAGCTAATGAGAAGGAGTGTGGAAGAAAGTGAGAACGAAGCTATTGTAGTTGTGCTCTTCCTAGAGAAAGCTCTCTAGTGTCCCAACCTTAATGGGATTTCCTTGCATCAGAGAGGAGGAGAGCATTCTGTCTCACACTTCTGGTTTGTCACTGTTGTCCCCCTTCTGGGATGGATGTGGCAGGGACTTCTTTGTTTTCCTCTGTTCTTTCTAGCAACCCATACAATTTAGAGTTACCTATTTCCCAAGAGGAAGTGGAGGAAGAGGGACCCCACTGCTTTTCAAGGATCTTTCATTGTTATCATATAACACTGAGTCTGCTTTCCTATAGTTATTCTGGGGAGTGGTTTCCTAATGAAGCTAATTGAAGTGACTCTACAGAAGGAACTGATCCCACTTCCACCCTTATTTCCATTTTGCTCCTCTGCTGAGAAAACTTCTATTTGCTTTTCTCTTGAGTTGAGTCCTGATGAAATTGTGATGCACTGTAAGTGTCTTAGGGTATATCTTCTCAAGAATACAAGAACCCATCCCGCAGTAACAGAGAAACATTATGAAGGCAAGCAATTTTGGAAAAGGATATGAAATCCTTTAGAATTAGCAGAGGAAACCTTTCTGAGGAGTCATCTGTAACCTGAAATACCTAAAGATAGTAATTTAAAGACACCACCTAAGAGGATTTCTGAAAGAAGATGGAATACCTGCATATGAAACCCCAGGAGACAGGAAAGCTTGTGGTATCTCCTAGTAACAAAGATGCAGTGTGATGGGTTATAGGGAAAAATGGTATCAAGGGTTTGAAACAAAATTTAAAAATAAGATAGAGCCTTTTTTTAAGGAGAGGCACAAGCAGGAATGAAGGAGAGTAGGCAGGCAGGAAGAGAGAACAGTAAGAAGCATTTATTTAATTTCGTTGTTAATCTTGGTGGTTCCCAACCCAGACCTGGTTCACAAACCCCGGTTCCTGGGATGCATGTGAACTACGCAAGCTGGAAGCCACAGACTTAACTGCTAAGCCACCAGGGTGTACCAGAAAGAGCCTCTTTATTCATGGTTGTATGTTTGGTTTTCATTCTAAGATAAGGATAAACCATCACAAAAGATACATAGAGAGCTATCTGCTTGATAATGTGAGAAATATAGATGACCAGCACTTACTCCTACAGATTGACTCACTCAGTGTCAGTGGATGTCTAAAGGTATGTGTAAGAATATCCCTCAGTAATTCTGATCCACGACTAAATGTGAGAACTAATGAATTTTTCTCCTTGCCTACCAACAAATCTTACATTCTCATTTGAACTTTCATAATTTTCTGAGTACTTCATGGCTTTTTTAAATGTCATGACATGTTTTATGAACCTTTTACTTCTGATAGATATATTTTCCAATTTATCATTATTTTTACTATATGAGGCCTTTCACCACCCCTAGTATAGGAAAACAGCATTTGTTTCTTTCCTTGTTTTCTTTCAGACTTTGATTTCACAACTGACACCAAGAAGTTATCTTCAGAAAAAAGCAATTATGAACAAAATTCACACTGTTGGGAGACAATGAAAAGAAGTAAAATCTTCATCCTTATGGGTTTTATTTTCAGAAATGACCCTCTGTACAGAACTGAATCTGGGAAACAACAGGGACCAAAAGTGGGATGCTTTTAGTCATATGGTATTCAGGAAACAAATATTCCTTCACCACAGAATTTACACTAGAGAGAAATTATATGAATGTAAGGAATATAGGAAGGACTTTAGAAAATATTCATTCCTTACTGAACATCTCAGAGACCGTAACGGTGTGAGATACTATGAAAGGGATGTGGGAAAGCCTTCATAGTTCTCCAGCATTTTATTAAACATAAAAAAATTCACACTGATTTGAAACCCTATGAATGTAATGGATGTGAGGCCTTTAGGTTTTATTCACAGCTTATTCAACATCAGATCATTCATACTGGTGTGAAACCCTATGAATGTAAGCAATGTGGGAAGGCTTTTAGATGCCATTCACACCTTACTGAACATCAGAAGATGCATATTGGTTTAAAACCTCATGAATGTAAGGAGTATGGAGACACTTTCAGATTATATCGACATGTTTCTACATCAGAAAATTCATCATGGTGTGAAACCTTGTGTATGTAAGGAATGTGGGAAGGCCTTTGGTCATTGTTCAAGTCTTTATCAACATAAGAACATTCATTCTGGTGAGAAACCATACAAAGGCCTTTGTTCGCAGATATTTACTGAACATCAGAGAAGTCATACTGGTGAGAAGCCTCATGAATGTAAGGAATGTGGAAAGGCCTTTAGTAGGGGCTCAAGCCTTCTTAAACATAAGAGAATTCATAGTAGTGAAAAACTCTGGTATTGTAAAGAATACCAGAATGAGAATGTAAAGAATGAGGAAAGTCCTGTGGAGGCTCTCAATGTACCCAACATCAGAGAATTCATACTGGTGAGAAGCCACATGAATGCAAAGAATGTAGGAATATTTTTAAGCTTCATTCATACCTTATTCAAAAATCAGATAATTCATACTGATTTGATACCATATCACTGTAAACAATGTGGGAAAGCCTTCAGTCAAGTTGGAGACCTTAAAACTCATCAGTCAATTCATGCTGGGGAGAAACTCTATGAATGAAAGGAATGTGGAAAAACCTTCAGACTTAATTCTTGACTAATTTATCATTGGACAGTTCATACTGGTTTGAAACCATATATGTGTAAAGAATGTAAGAAGGCCTTTCATTCTATCTCAGGTCTTTTTCAACATAAGATAATTCATACTGGTTAAAAAAACACCCTATGAATGTAAAGACTGTGGTGAGGCCTTTCATCGCAGTGATCGACTTACTCAACACCAGCAGATTCACAGTAGCATGAAACCACACATCTTTCATCAAACTTTTGATATTACAATGTAATGGTACTTCAGTTAATTTTTTTTAAAACCTATCACTTAGTTTCTCATATGGGCCTCTCAGTATCATGATTGTCTTCCCCCATCTTAAACGTCCACAGATCTCCAATTATGGCCAATTGGATATTACTGCGTCTATCTGGCAGTTTAGTGGACTCTTCCTTAAGTGCACTTGGTTCATTCCCTTTTCATCTTTTCTTCCTTCACATCTCTCTTCTGCTGCCTGGATTTGGAGAAGTTGATTTGAAGTGCTCCAGCCCCAGTATTTTGAGAGTGCAAAATTTTCCTGCTTGAGCCACGGTTACTTGGGATCTCTCACAGCCAAACATAATCTTAACTGATCACTCGGGTTGCTGTGCACTAAGAACACTCTTCACTCTCCTGTATCACTTTAATCACAACTAGCAAAGATTTCCCGTGAGTGTTCTCATGAATATTCTCAAGCCCCCTCTCATTCGAATCAGAGTACCTACAAGTGAGAGTCACTTTTGTTACCTTTCTAGGATATGCTTTTCTGGAAGAATGAGAAAAATGCTAAATGACATTTTGAAGGAGTTCATGAACTTTGGAGGTAAATGCATTGGGGAATGTTATCTGAGATCATTCCTATGGGGGGAAAGGCAGCCAAGTTAATTTGCAGAACATTGTAAGGCAGAAATTTTCATAAAACAGATGCTTCTGAGCTTGAGAAACGTAAGCATTGGATATTTTTTAAAAAGTAGAATTATCAAATCCTACTATAGTTGACTTTTAAAGTTTTAGTAACTGATTATTCCCCTAAGGCTGTCTTCAGGAAATTGAAATAGAGCAATGGTTTGAGGCAGGTAATTATTGGCTATACATATATTTTGTCTTTTGATGTGTCTGTTCAAATCGCTTAAACTCACAGAACATTTTTCTTATATGCAAGACCTTTATGATATGATAGATGCTAATCCTTTGTCACAAATATATATGCGCATATGTGTGTTTCTCCCTGCCTCTGACATGCTTTTTCTCTCAAGTTTTGGATAAAGTTCAGTATGTTTCTTTTATTTTATGTGAAATGCCTTTATGGCTTATATAAAAGACAGTTATATTTCATTATGTTAGTACTCTGCTTTTTTCTAGGAGCATTTGTTTATTTTCTATTTAGAATTAGGAGCCAGTTCAAATTAATTTGGTTATAATTTGGTGTCTGTTTCAATCTTCCTTTTTCAATGCAAATATACAGTTACTTATAAGCAGTAATTTGGTTGATTGGTTAAAGTAATCTGAAGCCCACTTAATTTCATTCATAGGTTTTTGGAAACTGACTTAAGTGAAACAACACGTAACAAAACAAATTTTACCATAGGCTAAATTAAATAAGTTCCCATAATGTTTCTGTTGACAAGAATATCACCAAATTTTGAAATAAAGATCCAAAACTTCTCATTTAAATAATGTATATTTATCCATTTTTCAATGAGCTTATTTCCATTTAGGGTTGCAGGTAGTCAGGGGCCTGTCTCAGCAGCTCAGGGCACAAGGAGGGAACCAACCCTGGACAGGATACCGCTTCCCATGTAGGGCTCACATGGTGCGTGTTGTATGTGCACATGTATGTGTGTGCACATACACACTCAAACTGAGAAAATACAGATACACCAAATAACCTAATCTGCACATCTTTGGGATGTGGAAGAAATGGGATAACCCTGAGAAAACTCACACAACATGGGGAGATAAAAGGTTTTCCAAACTCAAGTTAGAGCAAGCAGATCAGTTAAATAATCAAGGATACTTCAGAGATATTTTCAGAAAGGTAAGTTCTCAAAATTTTATCATTTACTAATACTTTTCCAGAAATTCCTAAAAGTGTTCTCCAATGAGAAAGTAGGTGGAAGAAAAAAAGCGGGACCCAAATATGGGAGACTCAGTGACTGAAAAGTGATAATAAGGTCCCTTCAATGATAAAGAAAACCATGTGCGCCCAAAAGACATATGGAGATGACACAGTTCAGATGCATGCCTATTGGGTATTTCCAAAGTCAGACTATCCTGATGTGTTCTATCAAGAATTCGAGAATGAGTAAATAAGTATATTTTACACAGGAAAACATTTTAAATGAGCTAATTTTAAATGCAGGAAACTAAAGCAAGTAGGAGAATAGAAATGCAGCATCACTCACGGCACTTAAATGCTGAAATATTTAATCCAAAATTATGTGCACAGTTGTCCTCTTATCTGTGGTTTCAGTAACCCCCGGCCAACAGCAATCTGAAAATACAATACAGGAAGTACAGTAAGATTGTGAGATCATGTTCACCTTTCATTACAGTACATTATCATTGATTGCTCTACTTTATTATCTCTTAATGTGTCAAATTTACAAATTGAACTTCATCATAACTTTGTATAGGAAAAATATACTACAGTGTATATGGAGTTTGCTGTACTATTCATGGTTTCAGTCATCTGCTGGGGGACCTTAGAACATAATCCCATAGATAAGGGGGTGTCACTGTATAAATTATTATGGAGTTTGATATTCAGGGTCAAATTCATCTCCAGCTGATGAAAGTTAACGTGGCTAGAAATTAAGTAATGTGAGAACTGGTAATAGGCAAGAAAAGTAGAAAGGGGCAGGTAGGTCCTATAATATTGTTATACTCATTATATATTATAGATACTAGAAATTAAGTGAACTGAGACTGAGAGATTAAACTCCCAGGAAGTGGTGCAGATTTACCCACATTGGGAACCCACTCAGTGTCTGTAGCAGTGCTCGTACCACTGCCCCATTTCGAGTGGTGGGAATTCCGGAATCAAAGAACAGGTTTTGGGGTTGTTTTTTAAGGAAAGGTGCAGGCAGGAATGACAGTGAGTGGGTAGGTAGGCAGGTAAGCAGGGAGAGAAGAGGAAGAAGCACTCTAGTTGTTCACATTGGTGGTTCTCCCCAGCCAGGTCACAAACCCAGGTCCCTGGGATGTATGTGGACTGTGCTTAGGTCGGAGGCAGTGACCAAACCACTGCTCCACCAGGGCCCACCAAAGAATAAGGCTTGATCCCCTCACACATCACTCGTATTACCCAAGGTCAATTAAATCTGGGCAATAAAATGATTCTAACTTGCATCCTAATGATTACATTCCTTGATACATTTAACTCCATCTCAGTTCTCACATTTTCCTTCTCTAAATATGAGGAACTAATTTTGATGTTATCCAGAGCCCAAGCAGACGGTTTTATCCTCTAAATGAGGCCGAAGTATTCTATCTCAATTTAAAGTCTGTAACGAATTTTCTTTTAAAACATTCAACAACTATTTATTGAATGTCTTTTTTGAACTATGCATGTCTCTAAAAATTGGAGATATAATAGTAAGAGACACATGTTTGCTGAGAAGAAAGATAATCAACATGTAGAGAAATAATGGAGACAATTTAAAGACATGTACAAGATCACAATATTCCTATAAGGAACTTGGACTTACCAACAAAGTATTCCCAAGAACATACAATAAAGAATTTTCCATGTTGGAATGTTCCTTTTATGTGGATCCTGGCTAGTGCTATACGGCTATGAAGTCTCCTTAAAAGAATTGTGCTGGGCACTCTGTAAAATTGTTCCATGTCAAATCCACAGCAGAAATTCAAAGACAAGAAAATCAAAACATAAAACTAGAAACATGACTAAAGATCTCCAATTTGAATCAAATCAACCTAGTAGTGATAGAATTTTAAAGAACAATACCTACAACAAAGATTTTTATTCACAAAACATTAAAAAGCAACTATTTGAGTGTCAGACACGCCATTCCAACATACTAGCAACTAGGGTTGGAGACTAAAATTTCCAGTTTTAGAGTCTTTAGTTATGGCAACATTTCCCAGTGCAGTTTCACATCCCTAAAATGGTAGTAACAGGAATTGGTATTTCCATGGTCATGTTTGAGATACACTACTTCAAACAAAGTTGAGTAAGAATAAAGAGAATTTATTCTTTACAAAAGCTGAAAGGATGTTCTGGTTATTCCTTACAAGGGAATTTAGTAGATGCTGCTTCATAATCTTTGACCAGAGAACCCCAGTTTTTCTAGTACTATTAATACTAAGCAATGGTGATTTTTGGCCACAATTTCAGAAATGTTGGGATAAGGCACCATGTTCACATCTAGTTAACATGACACCCAGAGGGCATCATAGGGCTAACCAATTAGCAATGATTTACCCTAGGAAAACATTCCAAGTATTCCACTTTATGTTACATTTGATCATTAAAATTGCAAGTGTAGAACAATGCTGCCAATCACTAAGTGATCAATGTCTGGACAGTACATTGGACAGTCTATCTGCATAAAGTGAACATAGAGGTGAGGTGTAGATTACAATTACCAACATGAACCACAGACTTTATCAATGCAAAGTTTTGTTGGAACTGACACTTTTGGAAAATTATAATTTTTAAAGAGGTGGCCTCTGTATGAATGTAACCATACATCAATTTCAGAATATGCTTTGATGCTAGCCTAGCACTGCATCATGACAGCCACTGATTTGTCATGATTATATTTTAAGATGTATTCTAAGTATTAAAATTCTTTTCAGAATTGATCAAATCATGGCAATTTCCCACTCTTAAAATTCACATTAAAATAAACTGAGAATGAATTCTATTTATGTTGATTCCATTTTTCAGTCTGTGAGTATATTTAAACTATGAAAGTTTGGGTGTGGATATCTCATACAAATTGTTTTCTGTTGCACAATTCTTACAACCCACATTTGGATTATTTGCTGAGATTTGACTTAGAATTTTTGTATTTACCTAAGTTCAATTTATTTAGTTTTCTTCTCCAGAACCTATCTCCAATATTGTTACTAGATTTATGTTATCTATGTAAGATGAGAGAGTAAAAATTTTGGTTATTTTCATCTTGAAAATTTACCTAAAGAACTAATAATTTCCAAGTGTTGTGTCTAAGAGATCCTGGACAAAAGTATTCAACCAACAAGAGGATGATTTTATTAATCCAAATAGGTTTAAATACATTGTATTAAAATTTTAAATTTCCATATCTATATCTCCTTTCGTATTTGCAATTCTGTTGGCATCTTTCTTGATTTTTCCTTATTCAGATGTACTAAAGTCGAAGTCAAATCTTCACAGAAAAATACTGAAGACTGCTGCTTTAATTTTCAAATCTCAAATTTTAGTTGTATCCACTGCTTCTATACATTGGTTTAGGGGGTATTTTTCTAGCTTCTTAACTCAGTGTGATGTTTTGGGACTATGTTGAGACTGAGGAAAACAATGTATAGTTCTGTCAACCTACCTGGGCCAGATATATCTTAGTTTTTTCTCCAAGATGCATTAAAGGGTACTACTTTTAAATTGAGTAGAGTTCCAGCCACATCCTACCAGTTCCATGCAAGGTCTTTTATCCTATTTCCTGATGAATTTGTAATTGTTTAAATTTCTTCAATTCAGAGCTCACATATATGATTGTTTCCAAAAGTAGATGACCAGCATTCACCAGTCCTACTAGTTGTAGAGTTCTAATGGTTAGCATCCTTATCAATCAGTCAGCCTTGGTGACAGAGGGGGAATGGATGATATGTACGTCAGGTGTGCTGCAACATGAGAACACATCACTACCTACGGAGTGTTCTGACCAAGTACTAGGCCTCCGGCTCTAACTTGACTTTATGACACATGGAGGCACAAATTCAATTCTAGAATGCATGGCATTTTAGAAGTTTTCCCAAACTCTTCAAAAAGTCTGTTTCAAGACTGAAATCTAGAGAAATGACAACCAAATGCAATGAATGAACAGAGATGCTGGTTACAGAGTAAATAATAGGACATGCGCTGGTGGAGTAGCGGTTAGGTCAATCACCTCCAAGGAGCACAGGCCACATACCCCTGGGTTTGAGTCCCAGCTCCAGCGTGAAACCACCACTATGAACAACTACATAAAAATAAAGTGCTTCTGCCTTTCTTCCTGCATGTCTGCCTACTTGCCTTCATTCCTGTCTGCACCTTTAAAAGAAAAATGCCTACTTATGTGTTTAGGAATGATGAATCACGATTCTGTAACATGTCAAAATGGTAACGTAAGTATACACATAACTTTATACATAGAGAAAAAATAAATGTGGCCAAACATTAACAATGGTTGATCCTCAGTAGAGTCTATGGATGTTAGTTATACTATTCTTTAAATTTTTCTGAATATCTTAAAATTGTCATAAAAATTTGTGAATCCTCAAATGGAATTTTTTAATTTTCATTTATCTTGAAATGTGGGAGAATTTTAATTATTGGTTATCTGTTGGAAATCATTACAGACAAATTTATTCACACCTCTTCCCAATTGTTCAACAAATATATTCCCAGCTTCGTAGCACTTAACTAAAGCCATAATATTTCTTCCCAGCTTTCATTTTTGGTACCGTTTAAGAGGTAATTCTAAATAGCCTCTTAAATTCTTACTGGATTTTATCCAGTGAACAATCTGAAATTCAAATGGGTATGCGGTTATGGAACTCTCTTTTAAATTCATTTTACCAAATGGGCATTCCTCTGTGAAGAATTCACCAGTAGTCATACTAGTGATGATAATCAGAGAAGTATGTATTGGCTACATACCAGGAATAAGGCAGGATACCAAGGATCTGCCAGTTAATTAATCCATAAGCTCTCTACAAAAGACTCTACAAAGACTGAATAGTTGACAGGCTTCTATACATTCACTAAATGCACTTTTTTTTTTTTTTACGGAAAGGTGCAGGCAGGAATGAAGGCGATAGGCAGAGGAAAAAGCATTCTTTTTCTTTTTTTAAATTTAGTGGTTCATCCCTGGTTGTTCCCCTGAACCTAGGATATGAACCCAGGTCTTTTTTGAGATGTATGTGGACTGCACTCAGCCAGAGGCAGTTGACCTATGCCATTTTACCTAATGAACATATTTAATGTAAAGTATTTAATGCTGTTACAAATTCCCCCATTAGCCATATCTTCCACAGTATGAACATTCTATTTATGTTGGACGCGAAGAGTGAGGGAATTTCCTAATTCTAATGAAATCATATGATGACTTGTTTTGCGTTTTAAAGTGTTCTCTCAAATTATTTCTGAGGAAAGACAACTTTTTAAAATTTCTGATCATTCATTGAACTGATACCTTTATAACATACAATGATAATATTACGCAATATCAAATTGCTATAAAAGGTTCCAAACATTTACTCTTCATTTTCTGCATTTATCTTGTCCTGAAGTTAACAATTTTGTGAATTGGTACTAGTATCTGGGCAATAGTTTGAGTAGAAGTTGTGTAAAGGCTTTCACATAGTTCTAATAGAAAGTGCTTCTTTGTGTGAATTCTAAGATGTTTACCACATCTGTGTCTCCCCACATTCCTTCCAGTCATAGAATTCCACAGCATATGAATTATCCGTTGTATAGAGCAAGAAGTGAATGAAGTTTAGGTCCTTCTCACGTACCGAAGTGTGTGTAATGAGCAGAGATTCTCCAACATTTATCTATTTTGTGCCATGAATAAAGACCCTCATACATTTCTTACATTTAAGTGGTTTCATAGCTGTAAAAAACATATTCAGTGACATTGTACAGAAGTTTAAAGGCCTTTTCATATTCCTTACTCTCAAAATATTTCTAAGTATGAATTTTCTGGTGTCAAGTAAATTGTCTATACACAGGAAAGGCTTCTGGACATTCCCTACATTCATATGATTTATCAAGATTTCTCTTTATGTTAAATAAATTACATACAAAAAAAAATTCATGTGGTTTACCAGGAATAAGATTTCTCTTCATGTTAAATAAGTTATCTATAAACAAAAGAATTCTTTCACATCTCTTTGATCACAGCCTCACCAATAGTGTCTCCTTTGAGTAACTTGTCTATATAAAAGCTGCTTCAAATTCCTTATATTCACAGGGTTACTCATCCCTGCATTTTCTCATGTTGAGCAAAGTTTGAGTCATGAATAATGGTTTTCCCAAATTCTTTACATTGAAAATGTCTCCCACCAGTATGAAATCTCTGATGAACACTAAGTTGATAGCTACCGCCAAAGGTCCTCCCGCATTCTTTACATCCATAGGATTTCTCACCAGTCGTATGGACTCTTTCATGTTTAATAAGGCTTGATCCCCAACTGAAGGCTTTCCCACACTCTTTACATTTAAAAGGTTTCTCACCAGTATGGATTTTCTGATGTTGAGTAAGGTGATGGCCACGACTGAAGGCCTTCCCACATTCTTTACATGCATAGGGTTTCTCACCGGTGTGGACTCTCTCATGCTGAATCAGACTTGAGCCACAATTAAAGGTCTTCTCACATTCTTTGCATTTAAAGGGTTTCTCACCAGTATGAAACAGCTGATGTCGAGTAAGTTCATACCCGCTACCAAAAACCTTCCCACATTTTTTACATCCATAGGATTTCTCCCCAGTATGGACTTTCTCATGTTTAACAAGGCTTGATCCCCAACTGAAGGCTTTCCCACAAGCTTTACATTCAAAAGGTTTCTCACCAGTATGGATTTTCTGATGTTGAGTAAGGTGATAGCCCCGGCTAAAGGCCTTTCCACATTCTTTACACACATAGGGTTTCTCACCAGTGTGGATTCTCTCATGCTGGATAAGACTTGAGCCACAATTAAAGGTCTTCCCACATTCCTTACATTCATAAGGTTTCTCACCAGTATGAATTATCTGATGCCGAGTAAGCTGATAGCCCCAACAAAAAGCCTTTCCACACAATTTACATTCGTAAGGCTTTTTACCAGTATGGATTTTCTGATGCTGAGTAAGTTGATAGCCACGGCTAAAGGCCTTCTCACATTCTTTACATTTGTAAGGTTTCTCACCTGTATGAATTATCTCATGTTTAGCAAGGCTTGAGCTCCAAAAAAAGGCCTTTCCACATTCCTTACATTTGTAAGATTTCACACCAATATGAATTTTCTGATGTTGAGTAAGGTGATAGCCACGACTAAAGGCTTTGCCACATTCTGTACATTCATAGGGTTTCTCGCCTGTATGGATTCGCTTGTGTTTTACAAGACTTGATCCCCACCTAAAGGTCTTCCCACATTCCTTACATTCATATGGTCTCTCGCCAGTATGAAATCTCTTATGTACAGCGAGTTGATAGGCACTAAAAAAGTTCTTTCCACATTCTTTACATTCAAAGTGTCTTTTGGTCATATGAGTTCTTTCATGTTGAATAAGTTTTGAGACATAACTATAAGCCTTCCCACATTCCTTACAAACATAGGGCTTTTCTCTACTATGAATCTTCTGATGTACAGTAAGAGATTTATATTTTCTGTAAGTGGGCATTTTTTTATAGCTGACTATCATTTGACTGAAGTATCCCTTTTGATGTCCCTTTAGTCCCTCAAATTTGCTTTTGCATTTCCAATTATTTTTGAAAATGGATGCCTCAAGGCCAAGGGTTTTACTTCTTTCCTTTATCTCCCACCGGGAAAGATTTATTTCAAAAATGTCCTTTTCAGAAAATGTATTTTTAGTCCCATATGTTGATTCCAAATCTAAAAGAAAACAAGAAAACCACATTTTATTTCTTTTACCAAAAAACAAACCAAACAAAGACCTATTTTATTGTATAAATAAAAGGCAAATTGAAAATAATACCCATTAGAAATGAACTGGAGTAGGAGACTGACTGAACTCATTCACAAGCATCAAACAACAAAGTCAGCCTTGCTTTTTTAGCTCCTGTAAACTTAATGTTCAGATCTGACAGTTTTCTGGAGGATTGTGTAGAGATCACTTTAACAAGTGCCTCATATTCCCAAATGAATAGTCATTTGCTCTAAAATGTGCCCTTCTACCCGTCAAGTCCTTATGTGCCCAGGTGTGATTCACTCAAAGTTCTGATGACTGTGTACACTGTCATGATTAATAGGAATCCAGAAAACCCCAAAACTGAAAAAAGAAGGAAAAAAAAATCATTAAGCTAGATATTTCTCTTTCAAGGAATTTTTCCTGAGTGACTGGTATTGGACTAGAAAACAGACAAAATCTGGTAGTCCAAGCAGTCAGTAAGTCCCAAGGCTCTGCTGGAATCCAAATTAGAAGTGAAGCCAAACCAACGAAAGCTCTAATACAACCTCTGCCCAGTTCAAGGCCTGATATAACCAAACAACTTAGACTATCGGTAGTCATGTGAGAAGTTTATATGTCAAAGGAAGAGTTTAATTTGAAACCAGAAATGAAGCGAAACTAATGGAAGCTCTGACCCAGTCCTATATCTATGTCTGATGGCATCCCGAACCATCAGCCCTCTAGGTATCTGACTGAGGAAAGGGCGTATACATTCAGGTGGGGTGGGCGGGGGTGGGGCGTGCAGGTACAGAATTACTCCTTCTCTACTGTTCTTTTATTCACAATGTCTGTTTTACAGTATGAAATTACGAGACAGGTGAGGAACAGGAAAACTGTGACCTAAGATAACATAAAAACACAATCAAGAGACACAAAACAGATGATACAGATACTACAGTCAGCAGACAAGACCATTAAACAACTCTAAGAATCTGGAAGAAAATATGGAAGATGTACAGATAGGAAATTTCAGCACAGAAATGAAAACTCTAAAATTGAACCAAATGGAAACTTTATATAACTAGAAAGTACCAACTGAAGCAAAAGAGAAAAAACACCAGGGGGAAAAAAAAAATGTCAGAACTGTGCAACTGTATCATACAATCCAATTACAATCAAGTCCCAGAAAAAGGATAGCGCCAAAAAAATACTTAAAGAAATGGTGAAATATGTATTTCATACACATTTCTCAATATGTATGAAAGACATCAATCTATTTTTAGCAAGCTACACGTAGGATAAATAAAAAGAAAACCAACAACTGGACACATCAAAGAGAAAGAAAAGTAGTAAAAACAGTGAGAAGAATGAAAACATTAAATTTAGAGAAACAACTCTTAAGAATGATGGCTGACTTCAAATTTGTAGCATGGGAAGTTACAAAACATTAAATGATATCTTCAAGGGCTGAAAGAAGATCTCAACCTTTAGTTTTATATACAGGAAAAATATACCGTATTCATTTGATTCTAAGCCTCACCCCAATTTCTCGAGGTTTTCATTAAAAAAATTTAAAAAATTAAGATTTATTTACAAAGCCACCTTTGAATGAAGCCACACCTGTTTTTCAGGGACATTAAAATGGCAAAAAAAAAAGTGCCCCTTAAAACTGAGTAAATATAGTATTTTCCATATATAAAACAAGAAAGTAACAGATTTTTTCTCTTCAAAATGAAGGTGAGATTTTTAGTCATGACCAGGAAGAAAAATCTGGTATTAAAATTATTCTAGCATTACAGACAATTATACAATATACTAGGCAAAGGGCTGACAAACTTTTAGAAAAACTTAGCAGGAGAACTTTATAATCACCCTTTCTATCTGGATACATCCTTCAAAACAAACTGAGTCGACTGAGAGAGCAGTGGTCTCAGACACTGGAAAAAGGATATTGGAATCTGAGTTCAGGGCTTCTATGGTGGCTAGAATTTGTGGTTTAATGTTTAACAGGAGGCGTCATGCAAAGGAGCACGAGAAATGTATGTAAGGATTCCCTCTTAGATTTGTAGCTAGTTTCTCCCTACAAGTTGACTGGGGCACTGACTGTGATCAGGTATTCTAGAAATTGTACAATGGAGTGCCCAACCCAACGTGAGTTGAGAGACCTGAATGAACCTCCAAGCATTTATCTGAGACCACACGAAGGTCACATGTTGAAAGAATCACACCTGTAAGTAGTAGTTCTCAAACATTTTGGTCCCTGTGTGTCTTATACTCTTGAAAATTATTAGTGGTGTGCCCTGGTAAAGTGGCAGTTGGGTTCACTGCCTCCGGCTGGCACAGTCACAAACATACATCCCAAGGACCTAGGTTTGGGTCTCTGGGCCAGGAGGAGCAGCCAGGATGAACAAATGCCTGCCTGTCTCTGCTTGCCTTAATTCCTGCCTGCACCTTTCCTTCAAAAAAAACTAGTGAATCCCGCTTGCTTATGTATCAATATATTACAATATAAAATATAAAGGTTTAATAATTTTTTCTATTGATGTTTGTATAACATTTCAGTTGAGCTATTAAGTGGTGGATGAGTACTGTGGATATGTCTGTGGGATGTAATTTTATCTAGTTGGTCTCAGGCCTAAACTGCAACTATTACCGTTTTATTTAACAATGTTGTGTTGCTTTGTAAACATTAATATTTGGGTATAAAGATCCTATGTGTATCTGAAAGGAAGCCACAATGTTTAAACTAATCAGCCTAATGTTACAACTACTTTGACATAGCCAAGTAAGAACCAAAAGTGCAGTTTTGTACAATTTAACCATCGATAAAGAATTCAGTAAGTTTGAATAGAATATAGCTTGACCAATTTGCATTATCATGGTAAGTAATTATAATTACTTGGTAAGTAAGGCTTAGTAGTATTAGTAAGTGAATATAGGCTTAAATTCTTTTTAAATATTAATATATATTTTTTTTTTTTGAGGACCCAAAAGAGCTTTTGTTTATGGAAATTATATCTTTTGATATTTATCATATAAAAATTTTAAATGATAAATGTAAACATTCATTTAAAAATTAAAAAAAAATCATTAAATGTTAATATAAGATTTTATATATTTTTTATTTTCCAAAACAAAAAAATTAATAAGGTATAGTTGGGTTTTTTTTGCAAATCTCTGAAATATCTAGTTTAACAGACGATAAATGGATTTTCATATCTGCTTCTGCATTCAACCTTTGGCAATATGCTATCTGGGTAATGAAGAAAATCCATCCTGCTACAGATATGTACTTGTAAAATAGCAGGATATTTTATGGAACAGTTCAGATAATTGTGGATGTTATTCTTTGATGTTACAGTAAAACCAAAAAGTACTAATTTCTTAAAGGACAGTTACTATGTGGAATAAGCAACCATACCTGTGAATTTTTCATATTATGTTACGTTAAAATCCACTGCACTCTGAATAATCTTTTACTTATCTATAATTGTGTCATGTCATGTACAAGTCATTTACAAAATAGTGGTTTACTGAGTTATGCAGATCTTTCAGGTTCTGACAGAGTTCACTAGAGAGCATCAAAAAAATTCACGCTAAATTCCCATCTGTCTCATCAGAAAGTTTTATGTATTGGGAAGCTGTCAAGCTCAAAATGGTGGATGTAAGTTTCATATAATTCTAACTTTTTAAAACTTTTTTTTTTAAAGGAAAGGTACAAGTAGAAATGAAGGTGAGCAGGCAGACAGGGAGAGGAGGAAGAAGACTTTTAATTTAGTTGTTCACATCGGTTGCTTCCTCACCTCTACCCCCACGATCCACGACTAGAAAGAAGGGTATGTGGTTTGCACTCCATTCAGTGACAACCCAACTGCTATTCCACCAGGGCGCACCTACATAATTCTAATTTTTACTTAAAAGTTTGAATTCTCTCATTGGCAACAAATGTCATTCATTGTTCTTAGAATGATAAGCTCACTTACAAGAAAATGTTTTCCAGCTACCCAAGTTGAAATAACCAGTTTGTCAGTTTCAAGAATAAAATGATGTTCAATTAAAAAAAAAAAAGGCAAGTAGTTTCAATTCAAATAATTGCACAAGTGATTTTCCTCTAGGCAATCATTACTCTTTGGTATACAGCAGAAAAAGGTAATTAATACATACCATCTCATCATTCAGAATATTTTTAATGCATACTCAAGGGTCAAGATTTAAGAAAGTGAAAGCCAGATCAGGGTAGTGACGGTCAGTCAACATGAGAAGGTGTCAGTGTAAAAGGCTGCCTCATGTGAGGAGCCAAATGCAAGCAGGGAAAGGACAGATGTCCATGTATAAGTGGCTTGGCATGGTTTGTCACAGCCCAAGTCGGAGGAGAAAGATAATCATACGATCAAGGTGATGGTGGTGTTAGTGGAAGAACAGTTCCATATAGAACTTGATCAAATAAGTAAATTCATTCAGGATAATGAAGCCCAGGTTTTACTTTTGAAAGTAAGAGTAACAAGTTTCCTCTGCTATCGAAAGTAGAATGTTCCTACCTGGTATGATTTGGTAGGTTATTTTGGGGGTCTGGAAATACTGTTCCCATTAATTTATACGAAAAAGCTTTTACACATTCCCAGATCCAAAATACCAAATAGGAAATCAAATCATAACAAATCAGAATGTCTTACTTACAGATACCTGAATATTGGGATCCTATTTCTAGCTTTTCTCTCTGCATGGGGGTCAGAAAATGACAAAGCACAGCATTTCTTTAATGGACATAAAACTATCAGGCCTCTTGTGTAAATGCAGATTCTGTTCTTCAGGACTGGGATAGCACATGCTTCCTTTTTAACAAGCCCCAGAAGCAGCTGATTGGTTATTCGTGTAATACTTAACAATAAAAAAGGTAGAATTCCACATAAACTCAATCAAGGCATCTGATCACTAAGAAAACAATCCACATATCTCCCCAAACCAACGAAACTGCTCTGCTCACCATTTGGGCCTGCCTGTCTCCCTCACGAATTTCTCAGTATTCTCTCACTGACTGCTCTGGGCACCCTATGGTTCCTCAAATAAGAAGCACACTTCGAGTAGCAAGGACACGGATCATCTACAGAAATGTTAACATTAAGCATGCCCTCGTGGCCTAATGGTTTAGTTCATCAAAGGCACAGTCCACGTATATCCTCAAGGTTCCTGGTTGAAGACTTGGGGCTGGGGAAACCACCAAGATGAACAACTAAATAAAGTGTTTCTTCCTCTTCTTTCTTCCTGCCTGCCTACTCACCTTCATTACTACCTGTCTCTTTTCTTTAAAAAAATAAAAAAGAAATGTCGACACTAAACACAGTGAAACTGGTTTCATGGACAATAGTTATGAAGTAAATACCCACTGTTGCAAATCCAGCTTCTTGTCATTAGAGAGAGGCAGGAAGGGCCAGAGGACTGTGTGAAGTTCACTGAGGGATGGGAAGATCAGGGGGCTTAGTGAACCCATTTCTAACCCAATAAATGTCAAAACATTGCTTTGAGAACGGGGAGAAGAAATTTACCTGGCTTCTTCAAAGACAGCCCGTAATTCCCAGTGGAGAAAGCTGTACTGCAGAAAGGAGATTCTAGATTATTTTAAGCAGGTGACCTTACCCAGCGAGACCCAGTTAGTGTAGTTCTCCAACATCACATCCACGTACAAGTCCCGCTGAGCAGGGGTCAGGCACTCCCACTCATCTGGAGAGAAGCTGATGGCCACATCCCTGAAAGCCACCAGTTTCTAAAAACAAAACCCACATATTACTTGTGAAAATAAAGAAAATGAATGAACTTAAGAAAATATTTCCAAAAGGAATAAAAGAGGATTGTGAGGGATAAATCGTAGGAAGAAGAGAATCTAACAACCAAGTAGGCAGGCAGTGATATGGGATGGAAAAGGAAGGAAGTGAGAGCAACAAAAACAGAGCTCTACCATGTTCTAAAAGAATCCTGTGACACCAGGAAAAAACGTTAGCTCAGCTATCCAGCCCTGTCTGGCTACAAATAAAATAACCCAAGTGTCTCCTCTATTAAATAAATACATTATGTGGGGCTGTGGAGGGTGGCTGAGCCCAAAAAGCTGACTTTATCATGCATTCAACTTGCTGCATTCCTCACTCAGATGCTTTATATATGTGAATGGCTACAGCGTCTTTTCCCTAAGGAATAGGGGCAGCAGGATTAAAAATAAAGAACTGTTCCCCAAACGTACGATAAAATCACTATTTGAGAAACACTATTTCCATTGAAAGATTATTAAGCCTCAAGTCAATCATCCTGTTAGATTACTTCATAAGCATTTTTATTATGAATACATAAAATATTTTTATTACCTGCAATAACTCTACTATACTTATATATTTGGGCTGAACAAAACATCTATTTTTCTTCATTCTAAGCATCTATTATAATCCAGTACTTAAGAATCAGTATCAACTTCTAACTTGTCTCATCAACTAGCCCTCACTTAATCCCTTCCTCATTTCAGAGTTGAAAGATACTGATACAGGATATCGTACATGACACAGATGTCACCCAAGACCTGCACAATGGTCAATGACAATATGGACTTTGACACTGCTGTTCATCTCTTAGGGAATCCCTGGGAAGAACCACTCGCTTCACCTTCTAATTCTAAATGTCCTACATAGTACATGATCACACATAAACTGAGATAGAGACTAAGAAGTCCCAAACTCCATCTTTCCTCTCTGAAAAACTCAGATCTGTGAGGAAATTCTGATGCGTGGTCCAATGAGATGCTCATCACTAACTCATCTCACCCCAGACTTGGCAAGATCACAGTATTTGGAGAAGAAATAACAACTTACATTAGTCATGGTTCTGTAATTGCAAGAGCTAATTAATGCTCCATAGCATTCCTCTATTGGTGACAAACCAGAGCTGAGGAGAGAAAAAGAGGTTTTAGACCAGGAATATAACTTAAGTGAGCCCATCCTGACTTAAACTAACATGAGCTTTTATCTCCTCTATTCTTGCTTCTATACATCATTTATGGAATCTAAACCCATATTCAAAACCCTAAGGGTCCTTCAGCAGGAAGGCTTCTGGCAGTGCCCAATTCTGGGAACGTGGATATGGGCCTGGAACTGGACTACTCACTCCTGTCCAGATCAGATCCTACTCTCTTAATTCTCACCTTTCAAAGTGAAGAAGGGGCTCTGTGGTCCAAGCTATAATATCCTTCATGGGCTCAGAACTGAAGTTGGTCAAGACACAGGAACAAACAAGATAAAGAGTTGTTCAGAATTTCCTGAGCCCAAAAAGCTGACTTTATCATGCATTAAAAAATTCAAGCAATGGAACACCATGAAGTTAGTAAAATAAACAAGCTATAGTGTCGATAGAAAAATAGGTTACCTGGTTACATTTGTATATTACACATATATATCAACATAGAAAGATAATCAGGCATCAATAGTGGAAAAATACATTTGGAAAGTTAATCACTTATATATAATAATGTTCATCTTTTACTATGATCATGATGTTCTTCTTGCTTCAGTATTCTGTCTAATTATTAGAACTATGGCCATGTATGTATTATAACAATTTTATGATTGCTATTTTGGCTCATGTCTCTGCCTAGAAAATCGTGACTGAAACTCCCCAAGAAATGTCATGGACATATTGAAGTCTCTGTCCCACTGTTTTGAAGTATAATTGACATACAAGATTATCTTAATATTTATAACTATAACCTTCTTATTCTCTTCTGGTATTAGTAACTACCCTTAGATATATTATTTGTAAAATAGATTTCTGTAAGATATTTGTATGTCGGATATTAATGATATTCTCTGTAGAAGCAATCTTTAAAATCTGATTCTGAAGCTTTATCTTTGTTGCCCTGGTAATTAATCTTTAAATGGGATTTCTATATTCCTGAAAGTTATAAATGCTTCAAGGTTTTCAAATAAAAAATAAATCACTGGCTCTTCCTTCTTTCTGTATCTGAAAGACTAAAATAAAACCCAAATCTGGGTTGGATTTCTTTTATAAACTAAGAGCTAAAAAGCCTTCAACTCTATATAGCACTAATTACTGTGATTTTCATTCTGCAGAAACAAAACTGAACATACAGGCTCACAGGAAAAATTTCTTAGAATCAAAATACACTAAAATATTAAGCATGATTAACTCAAGATGATGTAATTTTCACTTCTCTGTGTTTTCCGGATTGTTAAAGTTTTCCAACAAATCTGTATGAATTCTGTAATCAGAAATATAAAGATATTTCCAAATATAAAAAGTTCAGTGATAGGCCCCACACTGGCCACCAGTGTGTCTGATACTAGTTACACCTACCAGCTTTGGGACATCCTGTAGCTGTAGTCAGCAATACGAAGACACTTTCACTGTCAAGATTCTCCTGTGAATGAACGTGGATTATGAAAGTCACCTTCACATTCTGAGGAGGAAATACACACACTTCACAGAGCATTATTTGGTACAAAGTAGACAACAAGTATCACTGCAGCTCTCTATTTTCACTGAATGGCCTATTTAAACATTTTGAATACAGTCCTCAAAAAATGTCTTTTAAAACCCTGTCTTGGTGCACCCTGGTGGAGAATTAGTTAGGTCAATAGCCTCCAAAGGAGTGCAGGCCATATATCCTTGGGTTTGAGTTCTGAGTCCAAGGGGAACAACCACTGTGGACAACTAAATAAAAATAAAATAAACATACTTCTTCCTCATCTCTCTTCCTGTCTACCTGCCTACTCGCCTTCAATCTTGCCTGTACCTTTCCTTTGAAAAATTAAAAACAAAAGCCAAATACTTATTGAAATCATTTATAACTCATAATATTCTTATAATATTATATTATATAATTTATACTTTAAAAAAGATTTCCTGTACAAGACCATTTGAGTACTTGCTCATTTTTTTTTTAAACTTGCAAATACCCTTAACAATCATCTTCATATTTTTGGTCTTTAAAAAGAGAAGGCATGGCTTGGTGGCCTAGTGGCCTTAGTAGGTAAGGGCACTGTGACATATTTCACATACATCCCAATGATCCAGATTTGAGATGCAGGGCCAGGAGGAACAACCAGGATGAACAGCTAAAGAAAATAAATTAAGTGCTGGTTCCTCCTCTCTTCCTACCTGCCTGTCTACTCGCCTTCATTCTGCCTGGATCTTTCCTTTTAAAAAAAAGAAAAAAGCTGATGGAGAAGGGTCCAGAATCACCACATAACAGCAACTACTAATTTACTAAGCATATATCATGGCAACAGATTGTGTTCTAAGAAGCTTTAAACATAAACCCCAATCTTGTAGCATTACAACTCCTTAAGGAGGTAGGAATTATTTTGTGCCAATTTTCTGGACATGGCACAGAGAGCCTGAGTCATTTGTCAAAACATACAGCTTGCAACAGGCAGAGACAGGATTTGAATCCAGATACTCTGGACCCAGAGCCTTACTTTTAACCACAACACAATACTGCCTCTCACAGCCCACACCAAGATGAACCTGAAACAACTTATGCTTCAGTGTTACAGATTCTACCTAAAGATTATCTGATTATCTCTGCCCTCTGCAAACTGAAAACCACTCTGCTCAAAACTCAGTCACCTCCGTGCCTCTAAAAAAGTCTCCTAACATTGTTATTTATTGGCTGACAGATCCACTCCTACCTTTGAAAATCATGACTGTGGAGATTAAAAAAAAAAAGTTTGTACTGATACCACCTAAATATTAATCTGAAGTAGCCAATAGTCTAAAATAAAGTTGTAATTTAATCTCTAGGAGGTGTAGGTCTATACCACCTGTATGCATAGAAAAGGAGAATGGATTCATTTGCTACATGAACAGATGGCTGGTCATTGAAGAAGAAGGACCACAAGGAGCCAAGGGGGAAAGAGACGCATCAGTATGGTGGATGGTCATTCCCAAAAGGAAGACCCAGGATAGACACTACAGTCAAGAGATGCAGGTCACAGAAAGCAAATACTGTCCCGATCGAAAAACCAAAGTAGTAATATGACTAAAAAGAAACACAAACTCACCTGAAACTTGCTTTCTAAATATCCAACAATTCTTTCCTCCTCCTCCAGGTCCTTCTTAGAAATCCAGCAACCATGGGGGAGGCTCATGACACCAGCATTTCTTGAAACAAACAGACTTAACTAAACAAAAACAAAAAACACCACTTTTGGACCACATCCACCTTCATCCAACCATAAGGAACCAAGCAGAACTCAAAGGGAGGCTGGAAAATGGGAATGGACGGGGCAAGTGGGCAAGTGTCCCAAAGGACAATGATGACGAACTCTTGGTGATGTGGTGGAAGGCAAGGGAGTGTTGACATAAATTGGGGCATGGGGAGCGTGCATGTATAGGGTGCCTCCGCATAAGAGCGTATATTAACTTGTTATCTCGATAGAAAACTCAAAAAAAAAAAAAAAAAAAAAAAGGAGGCTGGAAATCTGAGTTGACAACAATCCCTGAGCGCAGAGGTCTGCTCGCAGCGAAGCGAAAACCTGTAGCAGACCCAGGAGCTCCGAGGCGCCACCTCCCTCCTAAAAACCCCACTTCTGGGACCTTCCCATCAGGTCTTGCCAGGAGTCTATCAAGAGGACACTTCCAAATGTACAACTGTCACCCCAAGACTAAACCTGCGCCTTCTTGCTCGAAATGCTCGCGCCGGGGCTTCGCACCGGGGTCCTCGCCCGGCGGGCACTCACCTCGGCAGCCCCGCACAGTGAGGAGGAGACCTGGAGCTCCCAGGCAGCGCAAAAGCGCAAAGCCACGCACCCCGCCACCCCGTCGCCCCTTCCCAATCGCACACACCGTCGAGGAGACACACCTCGCCCTTCTCAGTCGCTCGAGCACAACCAGGCTCCGGCCACCACACGCCCGCTCCGCGACCTGGTATCCTCACCTCAAGCGCCTCCCGGCGTCACCTCCATCCTCACTGCGCGTTCCGAAGGCGCTCGTGTCAAGTCTGCCAGCCGCCCACGCGCCGCGGCGCTGAAGCTTCCCCACGCGACCAACTCTCGGCTCAGAGTCCAAGAGGATGGAAGACACCGGAAAGGGGCGGGGCGGCCGAGGTTAGCTTGGGCCCAGAGGCTTATGGGAAATAAGCTCCGGGAAATTCTTGGAGGCTGCAAGTCCCGCCATTCCACGCGCAAAATCTCGCCCCTCCCGGAAACGACCTGTACCCGGAGGCTTCTGGGAAATGTAGTCCCAGCTGGCGAAGCCCCGGAAGCTGGGATCCAGGAGCGTCAATGTGCTCCCAGCATGCAACTCGGCTCCACCATGCAAAAGCGCTATTGGCGAAGCCAGTGGGCTAGACATCGCTGGAGGGAGTAGCTCCTGGTGTGGAACCAGCCTGGCAGTTCACTTGTCTTTGTGGCTGAAGGCAAATTAAAAGGTTCTCAGCGAAGACTGAGGAACGCATTCTGGAATCCAGAGTGGACTAAGATGGAAATGAGAGGCGACCAGGGCCTTGACCTCAGTGAAAGGGGTTCGGGGGGTAGGATGGACATCACAGGTAAAGTCTAAGGGAATGAGTCTGCGCGGGCCAGGAACTTACCTGTAACCTAACACTTGAATGGATGGCCGTGTCTGCTCTGCTTTAGTTTAGGGATCTGATTGATGTCTGAGAGTTTGTGGAATTGTTTATGTTTACGGGACAGTTTCTGTCAAGTTTGAATTTAAGTTTCCTTTGGAGAGAGCAATTTGTATTAGAGCTCATATGTCACTGTTGAAAGGCAAGAGTAAGTGATCGGGAATGGATATTGTGACCATGGGGACTTACGCTAAGGTCTCTAGAGGTGGTGAAAGAAGTCTGTGACATTATGTGTATCTGGTAGTATCAGTAACTTGTGGACTGAAGTAAATGATCGATGAGAAGCAAAGTCAGATTTAATAAAGAGAAACTTTATTATCCAGAGTAAATTTAAAGATTTAAACCTGGGGAAGTAGCTGTACACACTTTGCCCTTCAGTTCTGGATTCGGTTTTATATAGTTTATGCGGAAAGGTTGTGTGCAGAAAAAGAAAACATTAATCGTTCTATATCAGACTTCATCGAGAGAAATTTGGTTAGTATCTAACATCCTTGGTTAAAGAGTGATAATGCTGTTAGTGCATGAGAAATTGCAAAGGAACAAGGTTAGTTATTTTTTCCTAAAGTACCTTCCCATATAAACTTGAGAGTCAAGTTGTGCTGTCAGGTCATTTGGTTTTAGATAATCAACTTGTTTCCTGACCATCAACACTCCAGACACATCATGGTTTCCTTCTGGCTTCCTTACTGTGTTGTGTTAAGTTCAAACCTCCACAGAATCTCAGAGTTCTGCAACGCTCTTTGTTTTCTAAAGATGACATAATACTTGAGATGGTTTTTGATTGACTGCCTTTTTTTCCTTTATGTGGATATCCTGTTGATCTGGAAGTGGATCACTATCCATGTGGGCTTGAAATGCAATGCAGTGTTGTCTCTCATACTGTGTGGTAGTTTGGTGATCTGATCACCAACCACTCTATGCGCCTGGGAAATTGTGGCTACGTGTTATGATAGCAATACTGTGCAGATGTGTTATCAATAAAATAATGTTATTGCATGTTCTTGGAGCATCTGATTTTAGATGCAGAAAAGTATTTTTAACTTGTCAAATGATTTAGATCTTTTATAAGGAATCAGTGATGATTTGTGGGAAAGATGCAAATCAGTATAACTTTTTGAAAGAGAGAAGTAATCACATAGTAACATCCAGCCATGGAGTGGCTGAGATAGGCTTCCACTTTACTGCGATATTAAGGGAATTTAAATTGACCTGCATCATTTGGAGGTAGTCGTCCCAACTGCTACACCACCAGAGTGCACGAGATTTTCCTGTTGCGTATCTTCTGTCATTTTCTTTGTGGGTTACTGTTAGATGTATGTAAAAACTTCATAACAATCTATCTAAAGCTGATAACAACTTAACTTCAGTTATAAAAAAATATTCAACAATTTTACTTCTCCTGCCCCAAATATTTGATGTTGCAAATTATGTCTTTTTATATTGTGCATCATTAATATATTTTAACAGCTGCAAGTTTTCTTTTTATATACATTTGTCTTTTAACTTTTTTATTTATTTTTATTTTTTTTAAACGAAAGGTGCAGGCAGGAATGAAGGAGAGTAGGCAGGCAGGCAGGAAGAGACAGGAGGAAGACGCACTTTACTTTATTTGTTCACATGAGGTGTTTACCCCCAGACCCAGGACTTCAACCCAGGGGTGTGTGGCCTGGCTCCTTCTGAGGCAATTAACCCAACTGCTCCTCCACCAAGGTGCACAGTTTTTTAACTTCTATACCAGAGTTTAAAGTCCTTTATGGACCACTGTTACAATAATATGGTGTTGATACAGGGTTATAGATGTTTACCTCCACCAGAGAGCTTTATAATTTCAAATGTTGCTCTTTAACATCCTTTCATTTCAACTAGGATTCCCTTTAGCATTTCTTGTAAGGCAGGAATATTGGTGAACTTTCTTAATGTTTGTTTTCCTGGGAGAGTTTTTTGTTTCTCCTTCATTTTTAAGGGTATTTTTCCAGATGTATTATTCTTGCTTGACTTTTTTTTTTTTTTTTAAGGCTGTGGAACATATAACCCCATTCCCTTCTGGTCTGTCAGGTATCTGCCGAGTTTTATGTGGGTTCCCTTGTACATGACAAGTGCTTTCTTTTCCTGCTTTCAAAATTCTCTCTTTGTCTTTCACTTCCCACTATTATATTATCATGTATCTTGGTGTGGATTTCTTTGGCATTCATTTGACTTTTGACAAATTTGATTATCATGTCTCAATGTGGATTTCTTTGGGATTCATCATAGTTGGAGTCTATAGGGCTTCTTGAATCTAATATCCATTTATTTCATCAAGTTCGAGATGTTTGGGGCTACTATTTTATTAAGATTTCTGCTCCTTTCTCTGTCTCTTCTCTTTCTGGGACTCCCATAATGCATACATCAGTTCATTTTATGGTATCACATAAGTCTTAGACTTTCTTTGCTCTTTTTCTCTGTTTTCTTTGTTTTTTATAGTTTCAAGTGACCTATCTTTGATTTCACTGATTCTTTATTCAATTTGATCATCTGTTGAATGCCTCTAGTAAAATTTCCACCTATTTAGTGCCAATATTTCTGTTTGAGTCTGTTAGTGTTTCACTTCGTCAGTATTCTCATTTGATCTGTCCATCATTTTTGTGAACTTAGAACATTTTTATGATGGTTATTTTGAATTATTTGAAAAATAATTTATATGTACTTCCATTTCCTTAGGACCAATTTCTGGAAATTTACTTTGTGTCTATGTTTGGACCATGCTTCCTTCTTTGTTTGTATCATAACTTTGTGTTGAGAGCCATACATTTTAAATACAACAACTTTCCCCAGTCTTACAGGCTGGCTTCATATAGAAGTCCCTCACCAATCAGACTGGCTAGAGATTCTAGGATTCTTGGAATCTTTTTGATGGGGGCATGAAATTTCTCTGGGTGTGTGTGCGTGCAATTTCTCAATTAAGGAGACTTGCCACTTCCTTTTACAGGAGCTTATAATATTTTACCACCCTTGGTGTCTCTTTGTTGTCCTACAAGGTCTCATTCTACACCAGCAAACTGTCCCTGTTCTTCCTTATTCTCAGCAGCCACCAGACTTCTAAAATATAGCAGCTCCCTGTTAGTGCCCTGAGTAAGGTAAGACAGATACCAGTCCCTCGTGCACCTTTCTGAATAAAACTCAGACTTTGCTCCCTCTCCCAACTGAATTGCACTGTCAACAGTAAGCTGTCCCCCATTCTTCTTTGTTCTCAGTGTTCCCCCAGTATTCAAGCTATGCTGATTCTGTCAGTGCTCTGAATGAAGCTAGATAGAAACTTGTTTCTCAAGCAGTCTTTTGGAGAGCTGGACAACAGGACACATGCTCCATTCGTCCGCATTTCTGTTGGGAGGAAATCTTAAATTGTGTACCTTCTCCTGAGTACACTGAGCTGTTGTTTCCCAATCTCCTTTTTTTTTAAGGTCTGCTCAGTTTATTAAATGCAGCACAAATGGTAATACTTGCTTTTACTGAATCATATGTATGTGGCAAAATGAAATTCTGTCACTCTTAGAAACATCTCTTATACCTGTGATTTGATAGTGTCTTCCATACATCAATATGTGGTGAACACATTTTCTCAATGAAATAACACTATATTCATTAGCTAGTACTTATTCATTACTAATTATTAACACAGGCAGATCATTTTTGTTATATTCTTTATACATGTGTCTTTACAAAGTATTCAAATACATATCCATGCGAATACATTCTTTCAGATAATAGCGTATCTGAAATTTAACATATAATCAGTTAGTATTCATTTACAACTTTCTATATACACCTGTCTGTGTGTACGTATATACACAAATATGTGACACATTCTTTCACTAAAATAGCACTACCCAGACACAAGGAAAATACATCCCTCCTAGAATAGTTTATTGTACCTGTCACATTGCAGAGACCAATTCACACACCAAATGTGGTGAATGTTTTATTTCAGCGTAGTAACATTTTTATTCATGTATAACCAGTTGCATATATATTTTTCTGTTATATATGAGTTTTATAGAATATAATATCAATTTTGTGAAAACATATATATGTGTATACATATATATTGAAAACAAGCTTTTAGGAAATAACACTATATTCACAAAAATATATTATTAGAAATATCTTTAATATGTGAACTCATGTATAGTAAGCATATTATTTAATTGAAATAACATGACTTGGTTATACCAAAATTCTGACTTTCTTCAGAACAACCTTTATACCTATGACATTACATCATCTACTCCATACCTCACAGTTCATTAAAACATGTTGTTTGGATAAGATGTGTTCATTTATAATTCAGTTATGCTATATATGTGTGTACACAAACACATATATACACATATTTTTATATATATGTATGTATTCTTGCATGGATATATGTATATGTACTTATATAAAAATACAATTAACCTAAAAATTCTTCTAGTACTAATCTCATTTTTGTTTAAAATTCAATTTTTCTAATTTTGGAAAGTAGTAAATGCTAATCATAATGCAAATAATATAGAGATATGTAAAGAAATTTACCAAGTATATATAAAATATATAAGGTTATAGCCCTAGCAGGTAGAAAAATTACTCTATAATTTATACCCTAAGAAATAATCACTGCTTACAGATTGTTTTATACTATATACATTTTTCCTATACCCATATATGCCTACCCTGAAATGCTTTAATGTAGCCTGTACCTTAGTTGCCTGAGTCATAGGGGGTGGGGAATACTTTCATATAAATGAATCACACATAAATTCTATGCTACAGGTTTTCTAAATAATGCATATTTGATAGACATAGATCTGTTTTTAAGATCTTGATTAGATACGCCATAATTAACTCATTCCTTGTTAACAGACTTCAGCTTGTTTTTAGACTTTCACTGTTTTAAAATATAGTAGTAAACATCTAGCACATGTTTGTCTGCATTTTTCAATGACTGATGCCAGCATTTGTAATATCTAAAATAAGAGTAAACATAAACAATTAGAAACATTGTTCAGTGTGCCCTGGTGGGTTTGTGGTTGGGCACAGTCCACATCTATTAAAAGGTCCCTGGTTCAGGACCCAGGGCCAGGATTTGCCGGCGGGATGACAACTAAGATGAACAAATAAGTAAAATTAAGTGCTTCCTCTCTCTCTTCGTGCCTCTGCTCACCTCCATTCCTGCCTGCACTTTTCGTTGCAGGATTCCTCTCTCCACTGTCCTCAGATCTGTCTTGCCTCACCCAAGAAATCCCAGTAGGTTGAACACAGGACACACAATGGGGTTCTTGTCATTTTCCAGCATCACATCTCTGTACAGGTTCTCCGAGAGGGGTCCAGTAAAGTCCACTCCTCCTGGGTGAAGTTCACAGCCACATCAGGAAGATCACTGAGTCCTGACAACTGTTGGTCAGAGAGTCAGGCACCATCTTCTCTGCTGGTATCTTTTCCTCAGGAAGGTACATTGGGATTTAATAGGACAAAAAACTGCAGCTCTACCGTGGTGGGGTGTTCTGCTGCCTTTGAAGAAATGCCAGTGAGGGGGCGGGGGGGTGGGGAACCCTCTTCTCATGTGGCTCCCCGGTCCTCATAGGGGCTCTGCATTCAGCACCAGCAAGGGCTGTCTTTAATGTGGGGCAAAAGGGGCGTCTGCTCTGGGGCCCCCTAAACAATCTGGACCCAGGGCAACTCATCTGCCCCTTTGGCCCCTAAAGAAGGCCCTTCATTCCTGCAGCTCATTTTCTTGACCTGGGCTGCAGGAGGACAGACTCCAATGCACTCCATCAAGCTGAAATGTTCTGGAACGCAACCACCAGGAGAGGGAGCTCCAATCTCTTTTTATTCTCTGTGATTCACAGGTATCCACACTATACCTGTTCTGCAAGCACTCAAGTGAGGCAAGACAAAACACAGTATGTCAGGCAGCCCTCCACAGAGCCAGAATTTTGGTACACACCCCACCGTTCTCTTTCCCCTTAAGGGAGAAGTCATCAGCCAAGGAGTTTCTCCTGGCTCTGAGCTGTGCTGGCTTTGGGGAGTAGCAGTTAGGTCCACCATGTTGGAAGGAACACCGTTCACATTCATCCCAAGAACCTGGGTTGCAAACCCCAGTCCTGGGGAAACAACCAATGTGAACAACTAAATAAAAATAAAATGCTACCTCCTCCTCTCTCTTCCTGACTGCCTGCCTACTCACCTTCATTCCTGCCTGCACCTTTCCTTTACAAATAAAAACTACTGACACCCTGGTCATGTGCATGCACAGTTAGTTTACAATCTCGGCTGGATGGACCTCGGACACTGCACTTGCCACCATACCCTGTTACCATACCTTTCAGTGGACACTTAGGTCGTTTCCATTTCTTGGCTATTGTAAAGTAGAACTGCAATGAACTCAGGACGGTAGATATCTTTTCAAATTAGTGTTTTCATATTCTTCAGGTAGATACCTAGAAGTGGTTTGCTGGGTCATGCAGCGATAATATTTTCAGTTTTTTGAAAACCACTATATAGTTTTCCAAAGTGACTGAGGCATGGATTTTCTAAACATTATACCAAATATTAAAACACTAAAGAAATACCGAGAAATTTGCCTTAATGTACTTGTTTTCTTCAGGTTACTTTCTTTTCCCTCTCTGTCCTTGACCTATGCTTTCTGAGTAGAATGTTAATTCAAAGACTTGCTGTTCTTAGCTGATCTATGTTATAAATGGGACCTTAAAAACATAATGCAAATCGCATGTGGTAGGACAGAAATTTTATCAGATGGGTATTTTATTAAGGTTATTCTATAAGCTCTACTCTATAACTCTATAAGCATTAGGATAATACCAAGTGCCAGTTAAAGTGGGCCCTTTTTCCCTGAGTTGTGTAATTTCTACGGAGAGGAAAACTCATATTTGCTGCTTTGGAAAACAGAGCTCAAAGAGAATATGACATGCATTTAGAAAAGAAATTAAATCACAAGACTTCAACTGCATGTTGAAAAGTAACCAAGATACATTTTAGATCTGTTTAAATGTGTTTAAATGCGTAGTTATCAAACATTGAGTACTTAAAAATTGTTGAATGCAGCACACCCTGGTGGCTCAGGGGTTAAGCCTCTATCTGGGGTGCAGTCCACATACAGACCAAGGACCCAGGTTCACAGCCTGGGAGTAACAACTAAAATGAACAACTAAATTAATAACAATTCTTTTTTTCTCCTCTCTCTTCCTGTCTCTGCCTGCCTGCCTTTGGGGCTTCCTCTTAAAAATAAATATGTTGACAGGCCCTGGTGGAGCAGTAGTTAGATCAGTTGCCTCTGAAGGCATGCAGGCCACATACGCCTGGGTCCAGAGGGAAACAGCCAGTGTGAACAACTAAACACAAAAAGTAAAGTAAACTGCTTCTTCCTCCTCTATCTTCCTTCATGCCTGCCTACTTGCCTTTATTCTTGCCTGTCCCTTTCCTTTAAAAAAAAAAAAATTGTTGACTGAATGGTAGCTGTTTCTCAATATTATTTGGAGATTTTATTTTCCCGCAACTTACAAAGTAGGTTCTGATGATTTGAGTATCGTGGCTGATGGGCACGAAGGGACTAAAAACTGGAAAACAAAGAGCTAAGACTTTATAGATGCTCACCAGTAGCAGGCTCGCGTGGACAAAGCAGGCCATGTCAAGTGTCACGATGGAGGAGAAGGAATGAAAGGAAACTAGTGAGCTCACCGTCTCCAGGACCGTGGGAGTGGCAGAGGTCTCTCGGGAGGCTGTGGCGGGGAGGCTACAGTGGCGAATGTATTGTACTCTGCTTATGTCTTTGCAGGAAGGCACTGTGGGACCCCTGGCCCACCTGTGGGGCCCAGACACAGGAAGAAAACAGAAACTGTGTAGACTGCTGCCCAGAATGAATTAGATTCACCTGCAGAGCACCATCCAAATTCCTTACCTTGGGTGAATCGTTCTCACTGGCACAACACGAGGTATCAGGAGATGAAGACTGCACCCAAGGAAACCGGAGACTTGAACAAATCCAGGGGCTTTGTGTTAGAGTGTTGCCCGCTTGAAGTACTAGGGCTGATTCTGATGTGCCAGAAGGCTCTCTAGAGGCAGGCGGCGTGGAGAGACACACCCGGGCCACTCCGTGAATAGAGCCACTAACCTGACACTCAGCTTCTAGGAAAGAGTTCAGACCCAAAGCAGCTCAGAGCTGATGGGTCCCCTTCGAGAAAAGAACCAGGGAGAAATGGTGGTGGAACCCACTGGACAGTGGTGAAGAACACTTGATGATGTGGAGGGCAGGGTGTGTTGACCTAAATATGAGGAATGAGAAACCTGTACATGTGAGTTTATTTTAGTGTGGAAAATAGAAAAAAAAAAAAGAACTAGGGAGTTGGCTGTGGCCCACTGGCTGAGCATTAGCTGTGTGGGTCTCTGAGTGTGTTTGGTGAACAAAATCACTATGTGAAGATAGAGTGAGGCATTCCCCAGGACCCCAACTCCAATCTGGAAAGGAAGGAGAATCTCCATGACCGACTTGCCAGGAGCCATAGGTCATAATGTCAATGACCAGGAGAAGTCATATTTTTCTAATTTTTTTAAAGGAAAAGTACAGGCAGGAATGAAGGTGAGCAGGAAAGAAGGAAGGAAGAGAAAAGAGGAGGAAGAGCTCCAGTTTTTTATTTAGGTGTTCACATCTGTGGCTCACCCTGGCCCTGGGTCTTGAACCCTGGACCTTAAGATGTATGTGGGACTGCTCCCAGGTGTGCTAGACCGCTAGGCCATGAGGGCACACCCACGAAGTTTTATTTTATGCAAAGTCAGATGATCTAAAGAGTATATAGATTATTTTACTTAGTGCGGCAAATTCTGTTCACAGTGAATTTGCCTGGAACATGATTTTGCTATTGAGGTGTTAAAAAATATTTTTAGCAGAATTTTGTTATCATATCTTTTCTTCCTCAGTTGATCTAAGGAGTCGTTATAAACCATTATAAATTTCCAGCAAGTATTTTTGGAGACATAATCAAGCTGATTCTGAAATGCATATGGAAATGTTAAGACTCTAGCCAATACAATCTTAAGCAGAAAGAACAAAATAGGAAGACACAGGTGCTAATTTTATGACAACTATAAATCTACAGTAATTCAGTTGATTAGATACATCATGCAACAAAGAAGACCATAGAAAGAGATCCACATATACCGGCAATTGGTCTGTACAATCAATTTATAAATCATGATTTATTGTTTGTGACATGATGCAGATCAGTGAAGAGAAATGAATGCGTCTTCAAAACATTGCTAAATATTAATAATCACAGTAAAGAAAGTCAAAAGAAAAATCAAACTGGGAGAAAATATTTGCAACATATAAACATAAATATGTACATGTTTATGGTTATTATCACTAATATAAAAAAATATTAAGGAAAGCTACAGGCAGGAATGAAGGTATGTAGGCAGCCAGGCAGGAAGAGAGAGGAGAAAGAAGTATTTATTTATTTAATTGTTCACACTGGTTGTTCCCCCTGGCCCCTGGTCTTGAACCTGGGACCTTGGGATATGTGTGGGACTGCTCCCAGGTGTGCTAGATTGCTAGACCACCAGGCCACACCCGTAAGAAAAATTTAGCTGAAGATTCAAGGCTTTATTGAGGAATAGTTGACAAATGTATCTTCTTTTATTTATTTTTATTCTTTTGTAATTGCATATAAAGGATGGACCATGATTTCATATACAGTAACATTGTGAAATTGTTCACAAGATCAAGATAACACACTGTATGAACCAAAGTGTCTCCATCTTAGACGATAGCATTTAACTCATGACCACGGATTGTCCCTTTCCAGGTATATAGTCAAATCAACACAAACAGTTCCTGCAGCTGTCTTTGACCCATTCGTGCCTATACTTTCAGGATGTAGACAAAACCTGTAAACTTAGGAGAAATATACCTATAGCATACCTCCAGGACATTAGCATCAGTACTCTTACCTAAGTCATTTACTAAGTTAATTAATAAGGAAACACACACATTAGGGAGGGATCTCAGAAGACCCCTCAGTTAGGAGGCGGATGTGGACTCAGAGCTCAGCTGACCAGCTCCTGTTGGAGGACCCCTGTGAGTATGAAAGTTACACTAGTAAATTACTCTAAGATCCCGGGCATGTGCCTGCTTCATTCATTAAACTTAAATTACCTTCTCAGTTTGGGGGAACATTTGTTCCCACAGTTCAACACATATTCATTACCTCATAATGAACTCCCTTTTGTGGGGAGAGCACAAGATATATACTCTTAGCAAACGTCGATATCTGAAATTCATATTATTTTCAAGAAAAGGTGCAAGCAGGAATGAAGGCAAGTAGGCTGACAGGCAGGAAGAAAGAGAAGGAAGAAGCATTTTATTTTATTTCCATTTTAATTGTTTGCACTGGTTGTTTCCACCTGGACCAGGGACTCAGACCCAGGGGTATGTGGCCTGCGCTCCTTCGGCCGTGGCTGACCTAGCCACTGCTCCACCAGGGCACGCCCGCAATTCCTATTATTAACTCTAGTCGCCATGCTGTGCTTTAGATCCTCAGAACTTAGTCATCTTATAAGTGAGCTATTACCCTTAAATCTGCTCCTCTCCTTGTCCCCCTCCCCACAGCCCCTGACAACCCCCGTTCTGTTCTATTTCTATGAAATTGCTTCTTTTCCCCACTTTTAGATTCCTCATGTAAGTCACCAACACAGTGTTTGTCTATATCTGCCTGGCAAACAAAAACCCTTTTAAGAAAATAAGCAAAGACCTCATCAGACAACCAAAGACATAAAAATAGCCCTTCGACATTTGAAAACTGGTTCTGCCTCAATCACAATAAGATAAACGCAAATGAAAATGACTCTGAGATACCATCAACCTAGCAAGCCTTCAAAAGCTTAACAGCATGACTTGCCAAGGCCGCTGGAAACAAAACACTCATATTTGCTGATGGAAATACTAAGTTGTCCAATCCCAGAGGAAGTCGCTTGACAATATCCATCAGATCTGTGTTTGCAATTGCCCGGCCAGCTCACTTCCAGGATTTATTCTGAAGATGCTCCTCCAACAATAGGAAAATAGGTGAACAGGTGTGTGCAGAATCATTTACTGTAGCAGAATCGGTAATTGCATAATATTAAAAACTACTTAGGTGACGCCCCTGGTGGAGGAGGGGGTGGGTGCAGTCCACATGCATCCCAAGGAGAGGAAATGAGATTCCTCAAAAAGTTGAAGATGGAAATTCCATATGATCCTGCCATTCCAGTTCTGGGTGTTTACCCACAAGATACAAAAGCCCCCATTCGCAGACATGTCTGCACCCCCATGTTTACTGCAACCCTATTCACAATAGCTGAGAACTGGAAACTACCTAAGTGCCTGACATCAGATGAATGGATGAAGAAGATGTGGTCCATATATACAATGGAATACTACACCGTCCTTAGAAGAGATGAAACCCTGTCATTTGAATCAATATGGATTTAATTAGAGGGGATCATGCTAAGTGAAATAAGTCAAAACAAGAAAGATAGATGATCTCACTCATAGACTGTGAATAGACAAAACAAAGGAACAGATGGAACAAAACCAATCCTTGGACACTTGCAGTAGAACTGAGATGACCTTTAGGGAATGGGGTGGGACAGGTAGTGTCAGAGCCCACTGGACACTGGTGAAAGACACTTGGTGATTTGGTGGAGGGCAGGGTTTCTTGGAATGGGGAAACTGCACATATGAGTTTATTTTAATTTGTAAAACAAAGTTACTGCAATAAAGTACTAAAAAAGTTTAAAAAAATAAAAGTGATTTGGAAAACAAAACACCGGTTAAAAACCTCTAAGGCATGCCCTGGTGGAGTTGGGCCCACTGCCTCCGGCCAGAGCAGTCCACATACATCCCAAGGGCCCAGGTTCACATCCCGCAGCCTGGGGAACAATCAAGATGAACAATTAAATAAAAATAAAGTGCTTCTTCCTCCGCTGCCTGCTTGTAACTTTCCTATTTAGCAGCAAATAAACAAACAAAACACTCTAATTGCTATTTCTAAGAAAAATTGTTGGGACAGAAAGGAAGAGAATAAAAAAGAGGCAAAGCACTCCTTGACATTGGCCTCAAAAAAAGATGTCTCAGAACTTGACTCCAATGTCAAGGGAAATAAAGTCCAAAATAAACAAGTAAGGCTACATCAAGTAGAAAGTTCTGCACAGCAACTGAAACTCAGCAACATGAAAAGACAGCTCCTGGCCTCCCCTGGATCCCTCCTCCCCCAAATTCCAGCCCCCCGCCCCCCACCTGAGGAACAGGCGGAAGAGTCAGCGGCTGAGCCTGAGGTCACGGGCACAGGTGGACTGGTTCGAAAGCATGAGATGACCTTTTGAGTATACAACAAATAAAGGTTTTCCTTTGGGGAAAAAATGGAAAGCATCCTGCTGAGTGGGAGAAGATATGTGCACATCATACATCTAACAAAAGGTTATTGTCCAAATATTTAAAGAACTCATAAAAACTCAACAGAAAAACAAACAATCCAATTTAAAAACATTGGGCAGAAGATCTTAATAGACACCTGTCCAAAGAAAATATTACAGATGGCCAACAGGCACATGGAAAGATGTTCCACGTCTCTCGTCGTCAGGGAAACGCAAACCAAAACCACAATGAGATATCACCTCACACCTGGGAGAATGACTGCTCAACAAAAGGTTGAAGTAGGTGTTGATGAGGATGCAGAAAAAAGGACACTCTTATACACTGTTGGTGGAGGTGTAAATTAGTTGCAACCATTATGAAGGCAGGACAGAGAGTCCTCAAAAAATTGAGACCGTAAATTCCCTATGAGCCAGTTATCCCACTTCTGAATATTTACCCTAAAAACAACAAAACTAGTTGATGGAGATAAAAGCACCCCAGGCTCATTGCAGCATGATTTATAATAGCTAAGAGCTGGAAGCTGCCTACATGACCATCAACAGATGAATGGATAAAGAAGATGTGGTATCGAAATATCAAAAGATGAAATCTTGCCATTTGTAAAGTGTTTGGACTAGAAGGAATTATTGCTAGTGAGATTAACCAGAAGGAGTAATATGGACATTGTATGACTTTACTCCTATATGTAGGGAAACCAACCAAGCAAAAGTCAAACAAAAACAGACCTTTAGTCTATAAAATAAAATTAGTGGTTGTGAGGAGGGAAAGAGGGAACAGGGCAGGCAAACTGAGTGAAAGGGGTTAACTAGATGTGAACTGGTAATGGTAAACAATGCAGTATTACAGATGCTGATTTACAAAGATGTACATACACCTTGGATCTATATAATGTTGGGATGCCATGTTCCTTCAGTAAAATTAATTTTAGTAAATAAATTTGGGACTCTTCAAGAATTCAGTCTGTCTCACCAGGCCATACTGTTATGCACATATCAGCACCTTTCCCCATAATCCTGCAGTCGCCTGTCTGGGGCACTCTACCCAGATCAGATGGCTGCCTCCAGATATGGAAGTGACTTGCCTGTGATGCACTCATCTCTCTTGGAATTCAGTTCATTACAGCTAATCTGCATCTACCACTTTTATATAGCTTCATAGAAAATAATGGGCTTTGTTTTGTCCAGGGTTTCATTAATGTTACCATGAGAGAGAAGGTCTTTTATGTCATTCTGTAGCCTAAATTGAAGCAGACATCTCATCTAGTGTCTTTTGACATTCTATGTATATTTATTCTTCATCTTTAGAAGTATTTTTGGCTAAGACCTTGCAGAAATAGCACGCTCTCAACAATTTTTTTTTGGTTTTTTGTTTTTCTTTTTCTGTTATGAAAACAATCCTCTTGCAGCTCCCCCTGACACTGTCATCCTGAATGCAGACAAACACAATGCTGTTTGGAATAATCTACAGCCACCAGTACCCTGAGAACCAGCCTTTTACAGACACTGTCTAGATCTTAGACTCCCCCACCCTGGGACCATATAAGAATGCGCTCCTGCTAAAAAAAAATTGCCATTTTCATTTTGAATATGGTCCACCTGCACATATCTTTACAGATCCTAAATTCTCTTTGAAACTTTGTTTCCTTCTTTGGGTCCACAGCAAAACGAACCTAACATTTTTATTTGTTTGTTTTGACTTGGTTCCCTCCCCACCCCTCACCCCTGCACGGATCTCAAACCTGAGTCCTTGGGCATTGTGTGGTCCACACCTTAACCATCTCAGTTGCCTGAGCCACCAGGGCATGCCCTGTCTGTTTCTATTTGAAAGAGAATTGTTATGGGTTGAATTGTGTCCTCTTCACATTTTTATATGGAAGTCCTAATCCCCAGTACCTCAGGGTGTGACCTTATTTGGAATGCAGTTTTAATGCAGATGTAATTAATTAAGATGAGTTCATACTAGAGGAGGATGGGTCCCTAATTTAGTATGACTTGGTGCCTTACCAAAAAGAGAGACAGACAGGCACCCAGAGAGAATGCCATGTGCATAGAGTTATACGGCTGCAGACAGGGAACACCAAAGATTGTTATCAAACCATTAGAAGCTGGAAGACAGGCACAGGGCAGATTCTCCCTCCCAGTCTGCAGAAGGAGACAAGCCAGACAGCACCTTGACCTTGAGCTTCTACCCTCTAAAACTGTGAGACAATCAACTCATGTTGCTTAAGCCACCAAGTTTGTTACAGCTGATCTAGCAACAGTTTCCACTTGCTTTTTTGACAGAAAAGACGTGAAGAATAATTTTTGAATTTGATGTCATGCAAATCTAAATTCAAGAAAAACTGATATTTAAAAAATATTGGCACATTCAAGTTCATGAATATAGTACCTCCTGCTTTCATGTTTAAATCTGGATCTCACCTATATGCCATCAAACTTATTTCTTGATATTTTTATATGTTGATGCTATTTAAATTGTAATTTAAATTTTTCTCTTTTCCAAATAGTAGTTGCTGGTATATAGAATTACAACTTGTTTTATGTCATATTCTTGTTTTCTGTCACTTTCCATTTATTGATACCATTAGTTGACCTATCAGTCTTTGAATTTTTTATGGACAGAATCACAAAATTCTGTGACTACTATGGGTTTTTCCCTTTTGTTTTTTAACCATCCATTCTCTTTTAGGACTCATTTTGTTGCTATAATATCTATTATAATGTTAAATGAAGTTAATTATTGTGAGAAATTGGTCTGAAAATGATCCTGACCTTGGAAAACCAGGGTGCTTGGAGAGATCATTAAGAAAACCCTCCAGAAGATTGTAACTACCACTCACGCCTTGAAGAATATTTAGGGACAATCCCCAATTTAGCATAAGGAAACAAGCCATGATAAATTACAGCAGCAAAAATAACAATGTAAATAGAATGCTAAGACATTTCAGTGTTCAATTTATTGGGTACAGAATGTGACATAGTTAAAGAGAAGGAAACCGTCAAAAGCATGAAAATAATAGGGTGTGTCCAACTGGGGAAGTTAGAAAACAAAGAATTAACAGTGAATATTTGAAAAATGGGTCAAAATAAATAGTAAGTATAAATGAATGAAATAGAAAACACTGATATAGTAGAGGGAAACGCCCAGTAACTGTCAGTGTTTTAAGTGACCCACTTCTGAGATGAACTAGTATAAGAGAAAAGGCAAAAGTAAATCAGAAAGGGAAAGAGGACATACCTGGTGGCCCATCAGTCTAGTACACTCTGGGCACAATTCACATACATCCCAAGGTCCTGGGTTCAAGAACTGGGGCCCAGGGGAATAACCAATGTGAGCAACTAAATAAAAATAAAGTGCTTCTTCCTCCTCTCTTCCTGACTGCCTGCCTACTTCCCTTCATTTCTGCCTGCACCTTTTCTTTAATAAAACAAGGAAAAAGGCACACTGGTGGCTCAGGTGCTTAAGCTGGCGACTGGGGCGTGGACCATTTAAGAGCCAAGGACCTGGGGTCGGGTTGAAAAAACAAAAATAAACAACTGAATAAAGATGCTTCTTTCTCCTTTCCCTTCCTTTCTTTCATCCTCTCTTTAAAAAAAAAAAGGAGAAAAGATTATGCAAAAATAGATTTTTTGACTATGCATAAACTTGAAAAGAGATGACATGATCATTTGCCTAGAAAGAGAAAACTTAAAGGATTGACAGAAAGAAATAGAAACTTGTAATACACAATTAACCATAAATGAGAGTGTCAGTCCTGTAGACTAAAGTCTAGCCACTGCCAGGCTCAGATAATTCTGTGGAGCGTTCACACGCATCTTCGTGCCCTTTGACACCCTCTCAGCCTCCCTGGGTTGTAATTACAGTGTGACATCGTCAGGTAAATGGAGATGAGTCCCTCCTGGAAATGGGTGGAGGAGGGTGGTGCACCTTTGGGAACTTGTTTCTCTGCATTCTGCGCCCTGAACTCTGACCACCTCCCTGCCCCTCGGCCACAACCACCAGCAGCGCCTGGTCCCCTGCCTGCACCCGGCACAGCTTACCTCGGGCCCCAGGACGTCCCTGGTGACAAGGTATAGACCTCGCAGAGCTGGTGAAAATTCCATGCGTGTGCAACCTGGAAGCCCAGAGGAGGTGATACTTTCTCCGGGAGAGACTTTTCATGAACAGGTGATAGGAGCCAGGGGGTGATGTCATCTCCTTCCTGTCCCTCGGAGATAGTCCTACAAGTCAGAAGTGATCAAGCTCACTAAAACCACTTCATCCAAGTTCTCCCTGCTTTCCCTCACTCCTGTCACCCTGAAATTATGATAAAATCAAATCCTAATAAATAAGCACAGAAACGTCTCCTCCATGCGGACTCATGCTGAGCAAGAGTTGCTTGCAGGGGTGGCCCTCAGAAGCAAAGGCCCTGGGAGACCGCGTCTGGGTTAATGCAAAAGGGCTACTCTGATCTTTGCTGAGAGGTAAAAGGAGAACCAGGTCCCCACGTGGCACCTAAGGACGAACTGGAGCTGGGTGGGGGACATAAAGTCAGAGATTAGCAGGTGCCCCTCAGGCTTCCACACCACACGTTGGCAAGACGTTGGGTGCGCCACCAGCCTGACATGAAGTTGCCAGAAAGGTTTTGGGAACTGTCAACAGAATGACTGAAAACAGTACAGTGAAAATACAGTGAAGACTAATGATCCCCTCAAACAGAAACAGACAACGTTCTCTGCCGAAAAGATAACCGAGAAGCCTCTGGCAGGCCCTGGTGGAGTAGCAGTGGGTCCACTGCCTCCGGCCTAAGCGCAGTCCACATACATCCCAAGGACCTGAGTTCTCATCCCAGGACCAGGGGGAACAACCAAGATGAACAACTAAACAAAGAAAATTAAAAATGCTTCTTCCTCCTCTCTCTTCCTGCCTGCCTGCTCGCTGCATTCCTGCCTGCACCTTTCCTTAAAAAAAAAAAAAAAAGAAAGAAACTCTCGGTTCCTGCCTCAAATGACACCTCCCCAGAAAGAGAAAGATATAGAGGTCCAGCTGTGAACGACACGAATTTGTTATGGACCGACAGCAGCCAGGCGGCAGAGGTGGTGCCTTCGCCCAGCCCACGGGTGCAGCAAGCTTTGCATCAGCGGCCTTCATACCTTGCCTGTCAGCCAGCAATCCATGTGAGTCACGTCAGGGAGGAGGGGGAGTCGGATGAGTGGACGAGAAGACCTGAGAAGCCCCTGGGAGGGACGCAGACCATGGAATTCAGAGCTTCAAGGATGCTGTCTTTGGCCTCCAGCTGTTCCCCTGTGGGGTGGGGGGGCACTAGGCCAAAGCAGGGGCCTCTGGGTCCTGAATACAAAACCTTCATTCCTCCAAATTTTGAGTTTCAACCTACCTGAAGCAGCCCAGCTAACACACCTCCCCTTGACCTCTCATGACGTCGATGAGGCGAGGGAACTCGACAGTCTGTGGCATCTGGGCCCCCCTTCCCCTCTGAAGACGCCGACTCAGCTATGGGAGTCTAATCCGTTGAGTCTCCTTCAAGCGTTCTGTCAGCCTGGATGGATGTTAAATTGCCTGTCGTTTGCTGTGACTTGGATAGATAAACGTCCTCGTGTTTCCACATTAGTCTGGATGTGTTGTTTCGTTTTTAAAGGACAGGTGCAGGCAGAGATGAAGGCGAGTGGGCAGGCAGAGAGAGAGAGGAGGAAGATGCATTTTCTTTTCTTTTCTTTTATTGTTCATCTTGGTCGTCCTCCAGCCTCAGGTCTTGAACCAGGAACCTTGGGATGTGTGTGGACTATGACTCCAGTGAACCAAGCCACTAGGACACAGAGCTCCCTGTAAATGTGTTTTTGTATGAATACATCGATTTTTATTCAAGAGAAAGAACAAAAACAGGAGTTCCCTGTGGGCCTGGTTTTCAGTGTGAGCACATCAAGTTGGCCCATCTGTCTCACACTGAGTCCAATGAGTCATGAACCCAACCCCTGGTATTTTCCTCCACCCTGGTCTACATATTTGGGACAGATATACTGGGCGTCTGGTGGCACTCATCACAGTGGCTTCCTTACCTGTGAACTAAAGGTCATCCAGGTATGCAGGGTCCACTGGAAGACCTCAATACTCTGCACTGTGTCCTGGGAAGACTTGCGGAGATGAGAATCATCATCAGAAACTGACTAGGATGTAGGGCTGCTTGTTCCACTGAAATGGGTGGGATCAGAGCCAGGAGCCAGAAGACCCCTCCCCTTTCCCTTTGTTAGGACCATCGGCTGCCTCTATTCTTTTTTTTTTTTTAAAGGGAAGGTGCAGGCAGGAATGAAGGTGAGTAGAGGCAGGTAGGTAGGAAGAGAAAGGAGGAAGATGCATTTTATTTTGTTTTAATTTAGTTGTTCACATTGGTTGTTTCCCTCCAGACCTGGGACTTGAACCCAGGGGCATGTGCCCTGCACTCCTTTGGAGGCAAATGACCTAACTACTATTTCACCAGGGCATGTCTATTGGTTTGTTTTTTGTTTTTTTTTTTAGGAAACAAAAATTGCTAATTCTTCATTTTTTTATTTTTTACATTTTCACTAAGGTAACATTGGTTTATATCTGTAGGTTTCAGGTGTGCAGTGTTGTAATTCAGCATCTGCATATGCTACATCATGAGCTCCCCAAAAAGTCTAGCTTACATTCACCACCATACAGAGGACCACTTTCACCTGATTTGCACCTCCTCCCTGGCTGGTATCTTTGAGGAAGAGTTTCATTTCTAGGGCGCAGCTGCTGGTCTTCCCAGCATTTATCTGAGGTCCCTAAACCCATCGGAGCAGATGGGTGTGTGCAATACTGGTGTGGCCAGAGCTCAGCCAAGTCCCCCTGAGGTTCAGCCATCTCTGTCCCTACAATGACAGCATATGGTGTCTGCCCTCCTCATCCTAACCCCTTCCTGGGAGCCTTGGTCTCAGAAACCTGGGCAGGCAAAGACAGCCAGGTTCCCAGAGAGCAGCAACGCCTGACCTGCCTGACCTCCCGCGCACCCAAAGCAGCAGAAGGCGCTCTGGGAGGAGGAGAGGTTCTTACAGACGCTGAGCACATGAGCCCGGTTCCCTCGCACATCCAGTGACCTGCCGGCTGCCCCCATGATTCGTTCCCTGACCTGACTCCAGCAGCCCTTTAGATGATCCTAAAATCCACACCTAACTCCCAGGTCCTGCTACTCCTAGCCGTGCGTCTTCTCCTAGAAGTCTTCAGATTTCTCTGTCATGAGCCAGTCCTCCCCGGTTTCCACCCATCTGTGTGTGACTTTCCAGTCACCCTGTACAGTTGTTCATGTTGGACACTTCACAAGAGCACTAGACCTTCACGTCACAGATATCGCTATTATTCTGAAAGCATCTGTTTTAAACTTTTGTGTATCGGGAGCGCCCTGGTGGAGTAGCAGGTGGGTCCACCGTCTCTAGCTGAGCACGGATTACATCCATCGCAAGGACCCCGGGACCGCGGGAAACAACCATTGTGAACAACTAAATAAAATACATAAGTGCTTCTTCCTCCTTGCTTTTCCTGCCTGCCTACTTGCCTTCATTCCTGCCTGCACCTTTCCTTAGAAGAAAAAAATGTCATTCTATTGCTGACTGCAAAGTGATCATTTGTTGCAACCGTGTTCCAGCAGATGGCAGTAGAGTGTCTTGTTCCAACTTGATTGGGAGCAACCATTTCTCTTCCACTTAGAGGAAAATCTGTGACAAGGAAAGAGGGGTGAGGAAGCGGAGAGGAAGAGGGAAGGGGAGGGAGAAGAGACAAGGAGAAAAGAAGGAGTGGGTGAGGAGGAGGAGGAACTAAAGGGGGGGGGTCAAACAAAAAAAATTTTAAAAACCACAACCAAGATGATGAACAACTAAATAAAATCATTTCATCCTCTCTCCTCCTGCCTGCCTGCCTACTTGCCTTCATTCCTGCCTGAACCTTTCCCTTAAAATAGAAAAGATTCCTATTGGTATCCATGCATTGCCTGAATTTGATGTTTCATATTGCAGTTCATATTTCTTGCTAATTATTTATTGTACCAGACCAGTATTATTGAATTCCAAATTCAAATCCATGTGTGCTGTTACTTGGCATGATCACTAGACTATATCCAACTCTCATTTGTAATCCACAAAGAATGTAGATGGATGGAAATTAGTATTACACAATAGTTTTAATTATATTATTCCAGAAATTGTTTATTATTGTTTTAGAAATGTCATCAGTGTATGAAATTTTATTTTAATGAATTGTTACCTACATACTACTTTTTGATGTTAAAATTCTAAGGTAAAATATTTAACATCTATTGGACACATCCTGGTGACGTAGTAGTTAGGTCAATAGCCTCTGAAGGAGCTCAGCCCACAGATCCCTGGGTTTGAGCTCCGGGTCCAGGAGAAAGCAAGCAGTGTGAACAACTAAAGAAAAATAAAATGCTTCTTTCTCCTGTCTCTTCCTGCCTGCCTGCTTGCTAGCTTTCACTCCTGCCTGCATCTTGTTTTAAAAAATAACATCTGTCAAGAAGGAAAACTAATCAGGGTTGGAAAAAGGAAAGCTATTATAAAACTAAGTGGATCATTGGATAACAGCTGGCAAAAAAATAAGGTGGCAGGAGGGAATTATTTTACAGCTGTTGTTTCAGTCAAATGTGGCTAACTCCAGATCCACTCATGAGTGAGCAGAATGGGACATGCATTTGCCTTCTACCTCCATGTAAACCATGTAAGAAAAATGTCAAGAAATGACTGTCAGAGGGGGGAAATGAGTAATCCTGTCATTAGACATGCTTCTTGCCAATCCAGGTACCCAGCCCTCTAATCCGAATATTAAATTCAAAAATTAAACATTTTAAGTTTGCATATGTGAATATTAAGCTCTTCAATTTAGACTCTTACTGTTATTGTTCACTGTAAATAAGAAGGCTTAGAGCCCTCCCTTCTCCCCATGGCTCAGGTGGTTAAGGTGCAGGCTGTGAAAGCTGTGGTCTCAGGTTCAAGACATGTGGCCAAGGGGTACCCGCCAAAAACAAAAATAAATAAGAATGTTTAAATTCCAAGGTATTCATGGTAAACAAAAATGTTTCACCAAATCCTTCCAGCTTGGGAGGAAATGATCAGATCCGGGTAACTTTATTTCATCTAAAAGGATCCTATATTTGATCTTTATGTCAAATTCAGGACATGGAAAAAATACACCCAAAAAAATGGTGAATGAGTAGAATGTGGTGGATGCTGTGATTTGTTATCAAAGGACATATGGACTCCGAAGTCATCATGCTGTAAATAAAAAAAAGAAAGGCATCTTTTCGAGAATAGGATTGATGATAATGATGGTGGTGGTGATTATGATGATGACAGCGATGGTAATGGCGATGGTGGTGGTGGTGATGGTGATGGTGGGGTTGGTGATGATGGTGGTGGGGATGGTGATGGTGGTGATGATGATGGGGGTGGTGGTGTGGTGATGATAGTGATGGTGATTATGGTGATGATGATGATGATGGTGGTGACCGTGGTAGTGGTGATGGTGATGATGAGATGATGTTGTTGATGATGGTGGTGGTAGTGATGACGATGATGATTTGGGTCCATGACTAGGGCCGTTCCCAAGGCATGGACCATCAGGGTCAAGGCACAGGAGAGTTTTAAAGGGTCAGGCAGGGAGGTGGTCTGAAGTTAGCTAATTTATGGTGCCACTTTGGGGTTGGTTGCTAAGTCCACATGTCTGTCTCTGAATATTGTGGGCAAATGTCTTCAGACAGAAGGCTGCCATGTGGAGACCACTGTCACCATCAGCAGATGGCTCTTGTTTTCTCACGTCATCTAGCAACTGAGCTAGGGTGTTGAATTTTTACCTAGAGGTCTCAACATGGCAGCTCAGAGGGCAGACAGGGTCTGTTGGACTCAACATGGGCTTCATACGTCTTGCAGTTGCTGCCATGAGTCTCCTTGACCCCCACAGACCAGAGCTCCCTTGGGGTGGACAGAGTCCTTTTTTGGGACTGACTCACAGCCTAACTTCTCCCACTCCCTAGTCCTGCTGAATCTTCAAACCTCCATGTCTAAAACTATAAACCACTGTGAATGCCTCTGACCCTCTGCCCTCCTCAGGGGCTTCAGAAAATTCCAGCTTTTTTCTTTGGTCCATCTCCTCTGTCCAGTGAATCTTTGCTTCACCTGCCCCAGTGTGACAGAGAGCCTGGGGCAGAGATGGAAGAATTAGGACGAATTTGCATGCAAAATAGTTTCTGGGAAGTGAGGCCTGATGGGAGGGAGGGGCAGGAACTTGGCAGTGAGGGAGGAGGTTAAGCTTGTGCCTATAGAATCCTGGTGAGTATCCACAGTGACTGGGTGTCATTGGTAGATGGGGAAAGGGGTAATCAAACAAATAAAGTTAAACTGGCTCAGAAGACTTTATTCAAGACTACTGCAATAGGGGAGAGAGGCTGAGCTCAATTCCACTGAAACCCAAATGGGCGATGTTTAAGCTCTGGATGGCTCTGGAAGGTGCAGGGAGATGATGGGTGGAGGTTGGCCCACAGGATGTGTTACTTCTGAGCTCAAAAAGGCTTTACCCTGTGATTAGGCTATCTGGGTTTGCTAATTGTCACTTATTCAAAGTGGGGCTCCTAGCCTCCCACAAGGTCTGGGAGACAGGAGTGCTGTCTTCCCCAGTGATACCATCTCAAAGGGATGGCTTCCAGGGAGCCACACTCCTGGGTTGTCAAAATGATCAGCGACTGAGAGACGTACCTACATTTCAGGCACAAAGAAAAAGGAGGCAAGGCACCTGTATTCAGGAAGAAACCTGAGTGAGGTTTAGTCAAGTTCAGGGGCGCGTGGAGGCCTCCTTGCTCACCGCCGTTCTGTGGACTCCCCGTCCCCATCTGTGTCCCCGACTTGAGTCTCCACACACGCCTGGTGCCCAGCCTGGAGTCACAGCAGGTGGACCTTTCACGAGGTGCTGACCTGGGGTCTCTGCCTGGTTCCAGCTGCTACAGAGTCACTCATTTGTATGTCCTCGTCTGCCCGAGGTCTGGGTGTCCACATCAGTTTGTCTGTGTCCTTGGGGGACAGTGTGTCTACCCAGTTATCTGCCTGTGACTCCATCTTTAATGGTTTTTAATTAATTCACTTAATAACCTAATAAACATGTATTAAGTAATTTCTGTGGGCATCTTGTTATCGGGGTAACCCCCTTCATGACTGGTTTGTCTGGGTGTTATATTTGCATCTTGTGCTCACTGGCTTTTGGTCTTATTTTTTTAAAGGAAAGGTGCAGGCAGGAATGAAGGCAAGTAGGCAGGCAGGAAGAAAGAGAAAGGAGGAGGAAGCTTATCTTTATACAGTTGTTCACACTGGTTGTTTCCCAGCAAACCCCTCCCCACCTCGAATCCAGGGTATGTGGCCTGCGCTCCTTCGGAGGAAACTGACCTAACCACTGCTCCACCCGAATGTGCCTGACAGCTGTCTGTTTTTCTGCATCCCATGTACATAGCCTCTCTCTCTCCCTCTGTTAGCCCCTTCATTCATTCATTCATACAACTTTGCAAATATCACCTGACATCTCTGAGTTGTTCAGAGGAGACAGATACTAGCCCAGCCCAAGGCGAACATGGCCAGGAGACAAGAAGGTGCTTGAAACTGAGGGTGGGTGGAGGAGTGTGGCAGATGGGGTCAGATAAGCCTTCCAGGAGGAGGTGATGTTTGTTTCTCTGGGTCTGGAGACCTGGCCCTGGGACTGAAGGCTATGTCTGTCTGAGTATAAGGGAGGTGTGTGTTTTTAGGTGGAGGGAGAGGAGAAAAATCAAGAGGCTAAGTGTGCCAACCTCAGACGAGCACACAGGACAGAAAGAGTCTACAAATCACAAGTCCCCCAAAATTAGGGGTTACAGGCCTGGAGTTTCCTCTCCCTCACCTGGGAATCCAGATCCAAGCCTTCTTTCACAATGCCTGGAACCACCATGCCCCATCACGATGATCTAAGAGATCAGCCCAAGCAGGAGGGTGGGGGTGGAGGAATTCTAGCCAGGCCGGGTAACTGGAATGCCTGGGCTGTTCAGGGAGAGCCAGACAGGCATTGGTGAGAGCAAGACGAGCTGTCCTGGGTGTCTGCTCTCAGCAACCCAACCTGGACATGGGGATCTCCAGAGCGATTCTGCTCTGCCTCTTTGGGGCTGTGCTCTGCCTGGAAGACACTCAGGCATCTGGGTCCAACGGTAAGAAGGGCTGGGGGTCTGGACTCCTGGTCTGAGGGAGGAGGGTCTGGGGGTCTGGACTCCTGGTCTGAGGGAGGAGGGGCCGGGGGTCTGGACTCCTGGTCTGAGGGAGGAGGGGCGGGGGCTTAGATTTCTGGTCTGAGGGAGGAAGAACTGGGGTGTGGACCTCTGAATCTGAAGGAAGAGGATCTGGGTCTACATGCCTCTCCTCCTTCCCTCCTCTCTTCTTCCCACGCACTAGGTTTCCCAGTGTGCCCCTCATCCCCACCCTTTCTCATGCTCCTGCCCACACTTCCACGCAAGGATACTTTCAGAAGCCCCAGGGGTTCATTTTAGAACTGGCTGGGAAACTTGACCTCGTTTTCAGGCAACCCTTTCTTCCAGTTTGGGTGAGGACAGGGACATACTCTTGTCAGAGCTGAAGTGGCTACAGAGATGGAGAATCAGGGGAGTGAATGGGGCTGTGTGTGTCTGCTCATCCCCGGAAGAGAGTGTGACTACGGTGTCCTGTGGTCTCTGCCTGGTGCTTCCCCGAACCAGAAGTCTGTGTGTTTGAACAGATGCTCAGATAATCCTTTTATTCCTGCGTTTCCCGGTCTTTGTAACAGGTGTGTACATTTTGCACATCTGTGTCTTTGGGCTGCCTCGTCTCTGTGACTGGTAAGCCTGGATTTGTCTCTGCGTCTGTGTTAGGGTGCTCTGATGTCTCTGTGTTCGTTCATGGCATGTCTCCACGTTTCCTGCATCTATTTTACATTTTTTTAAAGAATTTTATTTCCCTTTTAGTTGTTCACACTGGTCGTTCCCCCACCCCACCCTACCCTCTCACGGGACTTGAACCCAGGAGAACGTGGGCTGCTGCCTTCAGAGGTGATTGACCCAACCGCAGCTCCACCAGGGGGCGCTGTCTATGATTTTTAGTTGTTTGCTTTGACGGGTCTTTCCTTCCCGCAACTAACTCTGCTTGCCTCCCTCTCTCTGTGCCTGTAACATCTGGATGTGGACGGGTCTCTCTCTAGTACAATTTCCTGTGTTCCGGCAGCTCCCTGTGCTGTTCTTATGTCTGTAGCCCTCCACGCCTTCCGTCTGTGATTGTGATCGTGTGTATGTGAGACTGTCTTGGTGTAGCTTGCTCTCCCAGGGTTTATTTGTGTGTACTTCTTTGGCGTGTGAATGGTGAGCTCTGCGTGGAAGCGTCAGGAGATGCTGACATGTCTGTGAGATGTGCATGGGCCTCTTCGATCTTTATGTTTGTGTTGTGCTGTGTGTGTGTCGCTGGGGCTGGCCACGTATGTGTATTTGTAACACAACATTGCACATCCGCTGCCTGGACTGGAGTGTGCGTTTCCATCAGTGGCCTTGTAGTGCAATTAGTCAATAAAACCAAGTTTAGTTTGGGGAGGGCACAGTGGGAGTGAATCATTTCCCAGATGTGGAAATTTCAGAGGGCTTCCTGCAGGAGGGTGGACATCTGGAACAGCCTGGGGTCAAAAGAACTGGACTGGCAGGTCTGAGAGGAAGTGGGAGGACCCTGGCCAGCCACAGTAGCCACCCTGTTTCTAACATGTCAGTTGGATGTCAGAGCAGAGCACTCTGTCACCAGTAGGGTGGAGCCCTGGCCTATTCCCCTCGTCCCATCCCTGCCGTGCTCAGCTTTCCACACTCCTCTCCTCAGCATCCCAAGCCCTGCAGTGTTACAACTTTAAAAGCATCTACTCCAGCCCCTTCGATCTCAGTGCCATGAAGTTCCAAAAGGTCTCCTGTCTCCACGGATGCTCTGAGGCCATATTGTCCCTGAACACCGGTAAGGGGCAGGAAAGGCGAGAAAGGAAGGGTGTGCCGAAGAGAAAAGGGTGGGGACAGGGACAAGGTTGAGAGATCAGAGAGGGAGAGGAGGGACGGGGGAGAAGCCAAGGGGTGGGGAGGATTGGGTGGAAGAGGAGAGATAAGGGTAGGTGCTGGGGAGGTGGGAGAAGGGAAGGGGAGGGAGAGAAAGAGGGCGCCTCTCCCTGTGGTTCAGGAGGCTTAGGCTGGCTAAGGCACAGGCTATAAAAAGCTGCGGACCAGGGTTTGAGACCCAAGGCTGGAAGGGTGGGGTGGGAGTCGGGGCGGGGATAAAAGAGGTGAGGGGGGTAAGAGAAAGGGGAGAGGAGGAATGGGACCAAGGGACTGGGAAAGGGAGGTGCGAGAGGGGCAGAAAAGAGGGGCACCGGGTGGAGAAAGAACAGAGGGAGGAAAAGGTGGTGAGAAGGGGAAGGGGCCGGGCGGGGAAGTAGTTTAGAAAGGACTGGAAGAAGGGGGAGGACAGAGGCTGAGAGAGAGAAACTGGAGAAGAGGATCTAGAAGGGGAGAATGGAGCTAAGAGGGATGGGGTGGAGGAGAGAGGTAAAAGGAGAGGAGAAAGCTGGGTGTCGGCAACGCAAGGCCCCATCCCACCCCATCCCGCCCCCAGGGTATCGTGACGCGTTGACCCTAGTCCAGAAGGGCTGCTGGAGCGGCCCGCGGACCGGCCAGATGCAGCACAGCGACGACGCACTGCCACCCGACTTCTCGGTGGTGCGCGGCTGCGGGACCAACTTGTGCAACGCCCACCTCCTGACCCACGACGCCGTCCCCAATCTGAGCCCAGGTGAGCCAGAGCGTGGGGCGGGGCGGGGCCTCTGCGGGCACGTCCTCCCAGCACGCCGCGATTCTAGCCCAATTCCAGGCGGATTCCGGGGGCCTGGTGCAGAGCGCCGCCCGCAGGGCCGTACCCGGAACCATTACCTGAGTGTGCGTCTGCTCTCCTTTGCCAGCGCCCAACCCACAGACGCTCAGCGGCACCGAGTGCTACGCCTGCTTGGGGACCCAGGCAGAGGACTGCGCCCTGGAAAAATCCCGGCGGATCCAGTGTCACCAGGACCAAAGCGTCTGCTTCCAGGGCAGTGGCAAAATGAATGCTGGTGAGGTGCTGGGAGAGTGGAAGGGCCGGGCAAGGAGTGTGGCCGGGCAGGTCTGTGGGTAGAAGTAATAGACCAGCCAGACTGGGAGACATGTCTCTGTTCTAGAGGAGGAAGCCTGACTCCTCTGAGGGAGGAGGCTTGGTCCTGTCTGAGGGAGGAGGCCTGACCCTGGTCTGAGCGAGGAGGCTTGGTCCTGTCTGAGGGAGGAGGCCTGACCCTGGTCTGAGCGAGGAGGCTTGGTCCTGTCTGAGGGAGGAGGCCTGACCCTGGTCTGAGGGAGGAGGCTTGGTCCTGTCTGAGGGAGGAGGCCTGACCCTGATCTGAGGGGTAAAGCATGGCCCTGGTCTGAGGGAGGAGACTGGCAGGAAGTGCAAAACCCAGCTGGGCCTGTGGGCTGGAGATGGTTCACATGCAGCTGCCTCCCTCAGCTCTGACCCCTCCTCTCCGCCCGCCAGGGAATTTCTCAGTCCCCGTGTATATCAGAACCTGCCACAGGCCCACCTGCACCATCATGGGCACCACCAGCCCCTGGACGAGCATCGACCTCCAGGGCTCCTGCTGTAAGGGGCAGTTCTGCAATAAAGATTCCATGGTCCAGTCCGTCAACGCCGCCCCGGCTACCACGCCACCCATCGTGGCCCTGCTCCTCCTGGGCCCCCTGCTGCTTGGCACTCTGGGGGAGCCCCTCTTCCCCTCCTCATAGACCGCCCCCAACCTCATGTGGAGGCCTTGGGGGCAGGGGACACCCCCCTTCTCACGGCTTCAGCCCCTGTAAGTGGCTCTCTGGAAAGCGATGTTGAATAAGAGCCATACTCCTGTCTCGCTGTCCCTCCTTCCCACTTTCCTAGCATTGCCCCCTGACCTGGTGACAGACAGGGAGAAACTGGACAAGGTCCCAGCCTCCCAGGTGAGGAGGACCGCCACATCCTGCAGGAAGAGCTGGCCTGATAGCAGCTGTTTCTTTTTGAAGTCACCCAGTGCCCAGGTCCCCCACCACCTGTTTCCTGGTGCTTTTCCCCCAGGGCCCAGGACCAGCTCCAGCAGGCCATACAGTAGTGACCAAAACAGGTGAAAATCCCGACTTCTAAGGAACTGATCTTTTCAGTGGGAGAAGCAGACTTTGGCTTTTATTGTGAATGTGGTGTAAAGTGGACACGATCTGTCTGACGAGTGGACTTAGCTAGACTACAGTCTCATTATTCACTCAAACGGATCCCAGTGTATATGTGATTAAAGTCCATGATCAGGTGTGCCGTGGTGGCATGGTGGTTGGGTCCACCGCCTTCAGCCAGCGCAGTCCACATGCATCCCAGAGACCTGGGTTCGCATCCTTGGGCTGAGGTGACCAACCAGTGTGCACAACTAAATAAAAACGAAATAATGTAATATAAAATACTTCTTCTCTCTCTTCCTGCCTGCCTACTCACCTTTAAAAAAAAAAAATGAAGTTAAACATGCACTTACTGTATGACCTGGCAATCCTATTCCTAGATATTCACCCCAAGATGTATACAAGGATGTTCACAGTAGCTTTCTCCATAATCGCCAACATTAGATGCATCCAGATGTTTCATGAGCGGGAACTGCTGGAGGGGAAAGACACTCTGGCACATCCATACAATGGAATATGACTCAGCCAGAAACAGGAACAGGCTAGTGACACCCAACAGCATAGACGAATCTCAAAAGCACCATGCTGAGTGAAAGAAGCCAGACACCAAAGCTATGTTCTGTAAGCTTCCATCCCTATGAGATTCTAGAAAAGGCAAAGTGACCATGACGGAAATCATATCTGCTGGTTGCCAGTGGCCAGGGGTCATGTGTGCAGGCTGATAAAAATATTCTGTACCGGGATTGGCTCCGAATACTGTGTGGTTTCCAGAGTGAATCCATTTGTCAAAACCAGAGTGGGATTAGTATGAGGAGAGATGGGTCATGAGACACTGACCTCAGGCGCAAAACTTGCCCATGTGGGAGCCAAATCACAACAAAGAAACAAAATTTTAAATAGGACATATAATTACATGATATCATGTCTGGGATTTGCATAATACAGGACATGAGGAAGGGGATGGCAGCGGCGAAGAAATGCAATTAACCATGAGCTGGGAGTTGTTAGATGGGTACAAAGAGGTGTATTATGCTCTTCTGTTCATCTCTGTATGTTTGAATTTGTCTATAATGAAAAGATAGATGTATGTGTACATGAATAGAAAATAGATAAATGATAGCTCGCTAATTAGTTAGATGGGTCGATGGATGGATGGGTTGACAGACTGATGGACAGAAGGTAGATAGGTAGGTAGACAGATGTAGATAGATGGATGGATAGACGGATGGATGGATAGATGACATAGATGATGGATGGATGGATAGATGACAGATAGATGATAGATGGATGGATAGACAGATGGATGGATGGATAGATGACAGATGATAGATGTATGGATAGACAGATGGATGGATGGATAGATGACAGGTAGATGATAGATGGATGGATAGCTATAGACAGATGATAGAACCGTTGACCTCACAGTAACTCAGGCACTCCCTCCCTTAAGAACTTAGATGTCCACTTTCTCTCTGTGATCTGAATGGTCCAATGCTTTGGTATAATTGCCCCTTTCCCAAGATTCCTCTTCCCTCCCCAGCCTAATGGAGGTGGGAGTCTAGGTCAGCACCAAGGACAGATCCAACACATTGGGTCTCAGAACCACAGACAGCAGCAGCTCAAGTAATGGGGAGACAAAGGAAAGGGAACACAGACACGACACTTTCCCCACCTGGAGGACAGTGTGGAACAGAGTAAGAGGCTGGAGTGAAGGCCAGTCTATCAGTGCCACTGAGTGAGAACATTCCTTTAACAAAAGCTCACTGAGCATCTCCGATGTGCCAGGCACTGCCCTGGGCATTGAGGATGTCAAGGACCCCGTCCTTAAACAAATAGATAAATTAAGCATATATGTGATTATTTAGAGAGTGCTAAGTGCCTCAGTAATGACAAAGCAGTGAAATGGAGGCGACGTTATTTATGGGGCAGGAAGAGACCATTTTTGAAGAGGTAGTTAAGGAAGAGACTATACTGAGGAGAGAACTGAATGCAGCGAGGAATGATCCCTGAGGAGATTGGAGGGGAAAGCATTCAGGCAGAGGGAAAGCCAAGAGCCAAGACCCTGAGGTTAGAAAGAGCTTCACAAGTGTGAGAATTGGTAAGAGAGTCCATGTGGTGGAAGAAAGCAAAGGGACTTGTGTTGCCAGGGTAAGTGTAGACACACAGAGAGAAGGGATGGAGAAAGAAAGGAAAATATGAAAGAAAAGTCAAGATTGAGAGTCGAGAAAGATCCCAGGGCAAAAAGACGTCAAAGAATCCCAGCTGCAACTTATAAAGTGGCATTCCATTTCCTATTCCATTGTCTACTCCTATATACTTTTCATTATGGAAAACTTGAAATGTGAAACTGAATAGAGGCGCGCCCTGGTGGAGCAGCAGGTTCACATCTGGGGCTAATGGGAACAACAAAGAAGAACAACTAAAATAAATAAAATGTCTCCTCCCATCTCTTCCTGCCTGCCTCTGCTGGCCTCCACTCCTGCCTGTATTTTCCCTTAAAAAAGTCATATTATTGCTGTGTAGCAAACCTCACCTTTCCCTCCAACATTGTGTCTTAAAAAAAATGTATCATTCCTCATGATTTCTGAGGGTTGATTGGGCTCTTCTGCTAATCTCTCTGAGGGTCAGTCATACAGCTGCATTCAGCTGGGGCTGGGCTGGGGCTTCTGCCCAGGGTCTCCAGGTTCCTCTGCGTGGTCTCTCACTGTGACTAGCTTGGGCTTCCTCACAACATGGCGGCTGTAGAGGCCTAAGAGGACAAGAGCAGAGGCATCTGGTGCTTTTAAGGACTGCACCTGGAACCGGTCCAGCATCGTGTCTGCAGTATGCTATTCATCAAAGCAAGTCACAGGTCTGCAAAATTGATGGGGAAGGGACACGAACTCTACCTCTTGGTGGGAGAAGCCAGGTGCCAACACAGAGGAGAGGAATAATGGGTAATCAGCATGGGAGACAATGTATTAAAGTGCTTAACCTATGTGTCAGGTCCTGTGCCAAGGGCCCTGAACATTCCACCTTACCTAGTCCTCCAGCTACCCTGAGACATAGGTATCATCACACCCACTGTATGGTCTCACAGGACACAGAGCTAGGGTGGCACACAGACAGGAACTCAGATCTGTCTCTAAACTAGACTGTACGTGGGGTGCGTTCCATACACACATGGCGTTAGTCTCCATGGCAAGGCTTGAATCAATGTCACTAGAGTCCCAATTCTATAGAATTTAACCTGATAATATACATAATTTTAATGAGTGGGGGACATGGGTACAAGGAAGGAAATTTTTAAAAAGCAGAGAGAAAGAAAAAGGAGGAAAGACAAAAACATATGCTTGGAGACAAAGACCAGGAGATAGAAACTAGGACACGAAGACTCAGAGAGACAGAGATTGAGACTGATGGAACCACAAGGTCTCCGCTCTTTTGCCTGGAAATTCCATATGGGTATGCATTTTGTCTGTTTGTTATTACTAAACCCTCAAAGCTTAGAACAATGCCAGGCCCGCAGTAAGCTCCATACATGCTGACAGGAAACTGGGGGAGAGGGATGCCGGCAGCTCCCAAGTCCGCCATGAGGTGGCAGTATCCCAATGCCCTGTGGCCTAGACAAGCCTCAATCAGCGCCCAGGAGGGTTGGCCGCCAGGCTCTGGCTTTCAGTTGTCTTCCCCAGGGCCCCAGCCTTTCCCTGCACAAGCCCCAGGCGACGAGTGACCTTTCCACCTGAGACACCCTCTTCATTCCCCATAACCACCCTGCCCAGTTAAACGAGCCTTTGTCCTTAGCCCCTTCCGGCTGGGCCCCAAGTCACCTGGGTCCTTTCCAGCCCCGGAGATGGGGCAGGGACGAAGGTGGGGCAGCTGGGATGAGGCCAAGGGAAAGCCCCACAGACTTTGGAATCGGTTCTTCTAGCCTTCCTGGATCAGGAGTGTGGGATCCAATCCCTCCCCACTCAGGTCAGGAGTCCAGACCCCCAGCCCCTGCTCCCTCAGTCCCAGGAGGCAGTCCATCTCTTTTAGAGACCCCTTTTCTTCTCCACTCCTCCTCTGAAAGCTGAGGCCAAGGCTGAGTCCCAGGAAGCCCTGAGTCACCCCAAACTCCTTGCTCAGCCCCTCCCTGGACTGGAGCCCCTGTCCCACTGACCCACTGTCCAGAGCTTAGCCTTGGAAGCAGGTGCCCTTCCCTGTGACCCAGCCACCTCCTGGTATCTCCCACACGCAGCCTTCCCTCCGTTTCCTCCTGAGGTCTCTTCGGAGACCACTTTTCTCTCTGTTCTCACTTCCATGTCTCATATCTGGTTTCTGCTTTCTCCTCACCTTTGTCTCTTCTCTCTCCAACCCTGATTTTCAACTTCTCACTCTCTCCCTCTCCCTCCCTCTGTGACCTCTGACCCTTGCAGGCAGCTGCAGTCCCTGTTCCTTTCCCCTGAATGGGCCTGGGGTGGAAATGGAAGACTGTCCCTAGCTGTGCTGGTGAAGAGAAGAGAGAAACTGAGGCAGGGACCGCATGGAGGGGCCCCAAGCGAGAAGAGACACCTGTCAGCAAGAGGCAAAGAGCATAGAGATAGAGACAGGAAGACCGAGACTCTGGAGCATCATGAACATACAAAGGAACGAGGAGACAGATGGACAATGACCAGTGACCAGGGAAAATAATGAAATAGAAAAACAGAAAGAGGAGCCCTGGTGGTTTAGTGGTTAAGTCTTCGGTCTCCATCGGCGCAGTCCACATACATCCCAAGGACCTGAGTTCGCGCCCCAGGTCTGGGAGGAACAGCAAAAATGAACTAAATAGATAAAAGAATGTTTCTTGCTCCTCTCTCCTCCTGCCTATTCACCTAAGAAGGAAGGAATGAGGAAAGGAGAGAGGGGGGAGAGAGAGACAGACAGACAAACAGATACAGGGATGGAGACTGAGCCAGGGACAGCGACATGGAAAAGACACATGGACAATTGTCAGAGATATTGGGAGAGATGGACAGAAGCACAAAGGAGAGTAATACAGAGACAGATTTGGTGACAAACCCAGGGGTCTCCAGGGATGAAGTGAGGTCGCGGTGACCCCAGGGGGAAGAGAGGCTGCTAGGCCGCCCAGAGAGCAGCGTGCCTGGCTCTCAGCAGAGCAGCGGTGTTTTGTCACCGGGTGTGTCTGTGTGTCCGAGGCCTGGTGTCTCTGGGTGTGTCTGTGTGGGCTGTACTGGTGTGTCATTGCCTGCAGCTGGTGGGTCCTGCAGGACTCCTGACACGGGAAGGAGGCATGTGTCCTGTGCCCCTACAGCCATGTCTGCTGGGTCCCCAACACGGGACCTGCCACTGTGGAGGCATTTTGTGTACACCCCAGGGTGTCCCCAATGCTGCTGCAGAAGGCATTCTGCTCTGTGTCCAAAGGGGCCACGTGTCACTGCTCTGCTGCTGCCTGGTCACCACGCGAGTTCTGTGTGTCACACTGCACCTGCACTCCATGTCTCTTTACCAGCATGTTGTGTGTGAGGTTGTGAGTGTGAGGTTGTGTGTGAGGCTGTGAGTGTGAGGTTGTGTGTAAAGTTGCGTGAGGTTGTGAGTGTGAGGTTGTGAGTGTAAGCTTGTCTGTGAGGTTGTGTATGAGGTGTGTGAGGTTGTGAGTGAGGTTGTGTGTGAGGTTGTATGTGAGGGTGTGAGTGTGAGGTTGTCTGTGAGGTTGTGAGTGAGGTTGTGTGAGGTTATATGCAAGGTTGTCTGTGAGATTGTAGTGAGGTTGTGTGTGAGGTTGTGTGTGAGATTGTATTGAGGTTGTGTGTGAGGTTGTATGTGAGGTTGTGTATGAGGTTGTCTGTGAAGTTGTGAGTGTGAGATTGTGAGGTTGTGAGTGTAAGGTTGTCTGTGAGGTTGTGAGTATAAGGTTGTCTGTGAGGTTCTGAGTGTAAGGTTGTGTGTGAGGTTGTGTGTGAGGTTGTGTGTGAAGTTGTGAGTGTGAGGTTGTGAGTGTGAGATTGTGAGGCTGTGAGTGTAAAGTTGTCTTTGAGGTTTGTCTGTGAGATTGTGAGTGAGGTTGTGTGTGAGGTTGTGTGTGTTTGTGAGATTGTGTGTGAGGTTGTGTGTGAGGTTGTGTGTTTGTGTGTGAGGTTGTGTTTGAAGTTGTGTGTTTGTGTGTGAGGTTGTGAGTGTAAGGTTGTCTGTGAGGTTGTGTGAGTTTGTGTGTGAGGTTGTGTTTGAGGTTGTGTGTGTTTGTGTGTGAGGTTGAGTGAGGTTGTATGTGAGGTTGTGAGTGTAAGGTTGTGTGTGAGGTTGTGTGTGAGGTTGTATGTAGCTCTGTGAGGGGTCCCTGTGTTTCAAGTTGGGGTGTTTGCCCGTTTCCAGGCCAGGAGCGCAGGCCACACCCCTCCACCTGGCTTGTCTGCCTGGTGGGGTCCCCTGTGCCGCTGGAGGCTGTCCTGCTGCTGGGGAGGTGCTGAGACAGGCCTCAGAGTTGCCTGTGTCATGTGTTTGTTCAAGGCTATGTGGGGGACAGCGCTGGGGTCTCTGTCCATTTGCTCTTTCGACGTGTGTCTGTGCACACGTGGGAGCACGTTGTGTGATGATTCATGTGTGGGCGTCATGTGTGGTATTAGCTGTGGCTCGTCAGTGAAAGGCCATGGGAGAGCCCCTGTGTCTCTGCAGTGGCATCGGGGCCTGGGGTCCCTGCAGCCTGCGTCCCGCCCTCCCATCCCCCGGGCACCCTGGTGGGTTGTGTCAGGGGGAGGCACCAAAATGCATCAAAGGGCCTCGCATGCGACTCTGCATGTGGCTGTGCCACCAGATGCTGCCAGTCTCTGCATGTGTCTGCTCTTGCTGTCCCCGACTCCCCGAGGGGCTGTGCGCCGTGCCGGGGTGAATCTGTGCACGTTTCCCAGAGGGCACACGTGTGGTGCGTGCTGGAGTCGCCCTGCTCCACGAAGCAGCTGTGCGTGCTACTCTCTCGGGGTGACGGGGACTGCCAAGAGTAGGTTACAAACTACTGTGCGCCTGCACATGTCAGTGTCACCCCACGCAGAGGTGGTGTGTGGGGCGCCGGGCAGACTCTGCGGGCAGTGTGTCGTGTGTGGCTCCGGCTCCCTACGTGCCCCCGGGGTGTGCTTGTGGGGCCCGGGGAGGCGCCAGGTGTGTGGCTGCAGGGAGCTCCCCCCATGGGCGTCCGGGTCTGGCTGTCAGTGACAGAGAAGGTGGTGCCGAGGTGGACGCGATGCTGGCACCGCGTGTGGACAGCCTCCACGCTGAGGGCCGGCGTGTGTCACACCACGTGTGTGGGGTCTGGGTGTGGCTGTGGGTTTCAGAGCTTGTCGGGAGGCGTGAGTCATTCGGTGCCGGTTGTCGAGTGCCCCTGGGTATGAGGTTCCGTCTCCGGCCGTGCTGTGTATCAGGGTAGAGCCTGTGTCTCGGTGTCTGGGTGTGGCCGAGTGTAGGTGTGTATTACGGGCTGCAGACCGTTGTGTGTAACACCCGTGGTGTGTCAGCGTGTGTCTTTATCCATGGGGATGCAGGCCTCTTCCCTGCTCTGCCCCAGACACACCCCAGTCCCTCCTTGTCTCAGAGAGGAGGGTAGGGAGCCTCCCCTTGGCCCAGGGGCCTCCCCAACCCCTCCCTGCCCTGCCCAGCCGTCACCACCCCCCTGAGGGCACAGGCTCCCTGTGCCTCAAAGCAAGAGCCCCACAGCCAGCCGAGCAGGCCTCTGACTTGCAAGCCACAGTGGCTGCCCTTTGCGTGCTGAGAGGTGGGGGACCCTGGACAGGAAGCTGGCTGAGCCCCAAGACCCCGGGGGCCATGGGCGGGGACCTGATGTCTGGCCTGGGGGCCCTGAGGCGGAGAAAGCGCCTGCTGGAGCAGGAGAAATGGCTGGCCGGCTGGGCACTGGCCCTGGCGGGAATTGGCATCGGACTCATGGTACTACATGCAGAGATGCTGTGGTTCGGTGGGTGCAAGGTGAGTGGAGCCTTGCTCAGGGCACGGGGGCCGGAGGCCTGGACTCCTGTCTGAGGGAGGAGAGGCTGGGGGTCTGGAGGGAGGAGGGACCGGGGGCCCAGACTCCTGGTCTGAGGGAGGAGGACGGGGGTCTGGACTCCTGTCTGATGGAGGAGGGGC